>CAOLHI010005500.1:0-64841 GCA_948474755.1 Ctenosaura bakeri
CTGCCCCTTTTGATGTTCAGCTTGCATAAAATGTGAGTAAAGGACATGTTAAGCCTCTTTTGCTCTAATTGTTTGGCCAGCAGATGATTGCAGTCCTGCGAAAAGTGAATGTGACAGCCAGTTTTACTACCAAAGCTAAACGATATAAGGCTTACCATCACTTTTGTTCTGCACTCAACAATAATACTTCCATTTTGTATGGTCCTGGCTCCTGTTATATACAACATACTTTCCTTAGGTCATCTCTTCCATCCAATGTTTCTTCATGTGAAAACAAAGCCTTTAAGGCATAATTACCAAGGTTCCTAGTTCATTATGTTTAGACTATCAGTCCTGGATGTTGATAAATTCTTGTTAGGTTTGCAGTGATCTGGAGTTCAACTATTGACCCCGAGGAAAAAGCACTTAGCTGTATCATATGCAGACATAGCATTAATCTAAGCAATACTTTTAAGGTGGCCTTATACCATGTTTGCTTCTTTAAAATGCATCCTTCTATTCCACCCGGGGTTTATTTTTACCTGCTGCTGCAAGATTGAGCAGACATCTTCATCGAACTGTTCACAGTTACCATCAAGATCAGCTGCTCAGAGGCACTAGCTAATTTAGAAACCAACCATGTATTCTGAAAAATGTACATGAATTCTGCCAAGGTATTTTGAAGCATCACTATACTAGTGCCTCACTATGACTAAATAGTGTGGACACAGGGTAATGCACTGAGTCAAAGAAAAGTAATGTTAAAGTAGGATTTTAAAAATTTCTACCCTCTTCCTCCTGTTCCTTATATCATTTTTTCAAGTAAATAATTGGATAAAACCAATTGGCCTTTGTGATTAGGTTTTTTTTTCCTGGCATTTAGGAACAACAGTTTCTGAGTGAAACTAGTCTCTTCGGTTCTTCACAGTTTTACAGTAGGGAAGAGCAGAGCAAGTGGAAAGTCTTTTGGTAAACTACTGCACAAGGAAACTTCCTCTGTTCTTGTTACAGTGTATTTCTGGAATAGGCTGGACATTCAAATTAACTGATACAATTATCAGTTTTATAGAAAGCATAATAGTCTATGACTGAACAGTCAGAGTATAGACAAGCTACCTTTTTGCACTGCATTTCTCAGATCTGCCCCCTGCTCCTGCCCAGCAGGGTCATGGCCATGGCCGTGCCAGCATACTCTCCAACTATCCTGATTTGGCAGGGACACCTCTGATTAATTCTCCATCATCCCACTTTTTCAGCTACTTTTAGGATGCTTCAGTTTCACTCACATCCTCCACTTTTCTCCCTATGCTGAGCTTACTTCAACAGCTGCAAACCAAATTCAAAGTGCAAAAGTACTCAACTCTGTAAGAAGAGAGGAGAGAAATGATGTGAACAGAATCTTGCCCTTCCCAGAGACTGAGCCAAAAGCAGACTGCTGCAGCTTTTCCTACTTTGTGTGTTCTTCTTCATTAATAAGTTTTGCCACCTTGACTGCACTCTGATATTGCCTGACCACACCTGTTCTGAATTTCATCTGTGAAACGTTGGAGAATATGTGCTCTTTGGAAGAAGGGGTGGTTCTGGGGGGCTGCAGTCCAAAAGACTAATTTTTGCAAGCTCTGCTAACAATAACTGTGATTATTTCAACACAGAGAGATAGAACAAACAACATCCAGAGTTATCAATGAGAAACGGTTGTTTTAAAAATACATTTCTCAACTATGGCCATTTCTGCACTACACTGTTATAGCGCTATTATTCCACTTTCAACATCCTATGGAATCCTGGGGTTTACCGTTTTAGAAGGGGCCTCTGGCAAACCCTAGGATTCCATAGGAAATGGCCTAAGTCTTCCAAAAGGGTTAAAATTGTTTTCCTCACATTTAGCAGTCACTTAATCAAACTCTTCATGAAGAAATAGAAACTTTCCACAATGTCTACAACAGTGACAATAACAAGAACAAATCAAGCCTGAACTGTCCCTAGAAACCAAGGTGACTAAACTGAGACTGTCATACTTTGGACACATCATGAGAAGACTTGACTCACTAGAAAAGACAAAGAGCAAAACCACATCATAGATGCATGGATTCAGTCAAGGCTCTGAGCATGCAAGACCTGAGTAGAGGTGTTGACGGTAGTGTGACTTGGAGTTCTCTCATTCATAAATTGTCACCATAAATTGATAAATTGTCACCATAAATTGAAATTGACTTGATGGCAGTTAACCACACAATACATAAGCACACACAATACAAAAATGCTTATTGATCTGTAAACCATAACATATCACTGTAAGTATACATCTATAAATGTTTCTTTGCATCCATAAACAGCTTGCAGATTAAAGCTAATCTGTTTAGAATCTATTTTCCCCGAGAATCCACTTTCTGGGCTGCACTTCTTTGTCCTATAAGCCAGTGAAAGCAGTGTTGATTCAACTGAATTACATAAGGGAATTCAATGGACTGCAGAGCCAAAACACATTGGGTAAGCAGGAGAAACACAACCTCTTTATTGAAGAACCTTCCTGCCAGGCTTCCACCTCTGAAATAATGTTTTTCAAGGCTGTAGATTTTTAAATTTGCCTTTGCAATCAAGTACATACAACTACTTAAAACTCCTTTCCCCAGAGGCCAAGGAACTTTTCTGAAAAGACATATTTATTCTTTACCAGGCTTTTATTTGCAACCTGAAAAAAAGGCTTCCTGAAAGCCACTCTTTAAGGCTGCAAAGCAGTACAGGGCACTCTACAATCAAGGGGTCAATAATCTTAAGGAAGATTTTTAGCCATTAATACAGGGAAGACATTCTGGTACTTTGCGACATATACATCATCCTTCTTGTTCTGAGTGTTGCTACAATCCATTTGCTGACTTGCCTTCTCCAACCTTTTTGTTGTGAGCCAGTGTTCATGAAAGGGAGGGGGGGTAGATTGCAGCAGCCCAGCAAGTGGGAAGGCAGCAGAAGAATACGATGGTGCTTGGAAAAGTACAGAGAAGGCTAGCTAAAGTGTCCTAGCCTGTGGTACATTTTCCCCACAGGAGAGACTAAAGTGACTGAACATTTTTAGTTCAGGAGAGAAGAGGAGGGAAACGTTTGAGGTTTGTAAGAGAACAATGAGGAGAGAGGGAGTGCATAGAAATGTTCCTCTCTCAAATGCTAGAACTCAAGCCCATGACTCAATGCAACTGGCTGGCAATCTATTCAGGAAGAAAAAAGGGAACAACTTCTTCATATAGCACATCAATAACTTATGGAATTCATTAACCTGAGTTGTGTGATGATGGCCATTAGTCTAGCTGGCTAAAAGAAAAAGGGATTAGATAAATGAATGGGTAGATCGATCATAGCTATTCATTATAGGACCTTAATAGAGCCTTCACAGTGGTGCTTCCAGATAGAGGGCTCCTAGAATTGCTGTTTTGCTTAAAGGGAAAAGCAACAGTATCTGACCGCACCTCACTAGGTTGTGTCTGCACACTGGGTACAACATAGTCAAGTGGGTAATCTTGTCTTATCCTCTCATAGTCACTACCTATGCTTTCTCCTCATATTCTTGAAACAGATGCTGTTCTGCATCATTTTAGAATGCTATCTTGCATTTGTGTGTTTAAGTTTTCGAAAAGGATTTATAGATAGGGCAAGTGGATTGCAGCATTATATTTGATTAAACATGGCTACAGCGGAGCTGTACATCCTTACCTTTTTGTTTGTTTGTTTGCTTTTTATACTCAGTTTCAGACTGTCCCTCTAATTTTCTAGTCACTTCCCCAAGCCAGCTAGGAAATTTACCAGCTTGATTTCTCTAGTCAATTCACAATCTGGCTAGGAAACCTATAAGATTTGTTATATTTTCATTCCGTCTTTCTCCCTTTCTCATAGACACTTTCTTCCACTATTTGAAGGGACTTCTGTCATTAATTATTTCTTCAAGGGAGAAAGAGGATGCACTAGTTGAAACGGACAGCCATCTGCCATTTTCCTATCCCTGAATTCTTTAAGAAATTAGGACAAAAATGGCAAAAATAATTTCTTTGATGCGTTTTCAGACTTCCTTTTTCCTAGACAGTGATGTTTCAGTTTAAAAAAACAAAACCCCTAATTGCGTACTAGTAATGCAACTAAACACAGCCAAATCCTACATGTATAAATTCAAAAATAAGTGTTTCTTGGTTTGATAAGATTTTAACTTGTTTTGTAAACTCAGCAGATCCTTGGGAGAAGAGAAAGGACATACAAAGGCTAACCAACCAGAAATGCAAACAATATGGAGAAAGGAAGGGTATTCTCAGTAGATCATCTGCCTTCCACAGTGACAACCCCCTCCCACTCTCCCTCAATCGACACCTGCAAACAAGCTGTGCTGCTATGCCACTCTGTCTGTTCTTTTTTTGTTGTTACGTGCCTTCAAGTCAACTCACTTTATGGCAACCCTGTCCTTAAGATTTCAGGGCAAGATTTATTCAGAGGAGCTTTGTCGCCGCTTTTCTCTAAGGCCGAGTGAGTGTAACCTGCCCATGGTCATGGAGTGGATTTCCATAGCTGAGCAGTGATTTGACTCAAAGGACCCTCTCTAAACTGCAAACTCCAGGATTCCATAGGATGTTGAAAGTGGAATAATATCACTGTAACAGTCTAGTGTGGAAATGTCCTAAGTCTCACCTTTCTTCCAGTATGGGACCCAAGGTAACAATTTGTAAAATTGGTGACAAAGGGATCACATAACTTAGACCAGGGGTGTCAAACGCAATTTCATCTTGGGCCGCATCAGCATTATGGTTGTCCTCAAAGGTCTGGTTCTATCTGTAAGACTATATAAATGTATCTACTCTTTTATCGTATTAAATAATTGCCTCTTCATTTGATTATTACTGGTTTTAGTAATAACTAGCTCTGAAACTAGAAGTCTAGAAAAATAATGGCAAGCAGATAGTCAAGTGTACAACTATTGTACAATTTATTGAAAAATGAGTTTTGAAAACAGAAAGTTTTTTTTTAATCATCAGACAAATATTACCAAGCACTGTTTATTACATTAAGTTTGTTTAACTTTTTGGTCCCAGTTGAGACACGCAGAACAGATACTTATGCTCTGATCTAATGTGCAATCTGTGGCATATGAAGCTGTTAAGGCGATGTTGCTTGGCCCTGTACATTCTTGAATATTTTGGGGCTATTTGATCGTAGTTTATGGTCCCTATACCTCTGTAAAATGACATAGAATTGGTCAGTATATCCAAAGTGCGCTACTTTCTGCCCCCCTGCACCTCTCTGTACCTCGTGAGCCCAATCCCCACATTGTGGGCCCCTGGCTGCAGGCATTCTGAAGAGAGGCCCAGCAGCTGGCATTTGTGATCTACTTCTGACTGCTCCTTTGTCTAGCTCTTGCAAGTCATGCAGAGCATTGCCATCATAACCCGTGGCAACACTCTGACAGCAAGACTTCGGCAAAGGAGGAGTCAGAAGTAGAAGTAGATTGTGAATGCTGGCTACTGGGCTCCTCTTCAGAATACTGGCAGCTGGGGGCCTACAATGTGGGAATCGGGCTTGCCAGGCAGGGGGAGTGCTGCAGCTGCAGGAAAGGTGCAAGGGCCACATGAAATGGTCTGGTGGCCTTGTGTTTGACACATGTGGCTTAACAAATACCTTTACTGGGCTTCAGTTTCCAGAATCCTGCAGCTATCATCAACATTGCCCATGGATTTGATAAGTTGTGATCCAGAAAATAAATTTTCCAAGCTTTGGATTCCCCATGAAAGCCCCATGAATGAAGAGGAATGATCACATAGTAAAAGTCTTGTCTGAAAGCATTTTATGTTCACCAGAGCGTCATCATTTCTTCTCTTTTATGCATGAGTAGCATTGCTTATGTGGACAAAAGGGCATAATCCACATAGTAAAATGGGATATTAGTAGATTCAGAGGAAGTTTTACACTTGTAGAAATATAAAAATACATCTGGGAGGAGAAAATCTCAGATATGGGAAGAGAACTTAAAAAAAAAACCTGAATTAGGAGTCAGTGGCCAAAAAGATGGTTGGCTATTGAGAGGGGTTGAGCAGGACTGTTTATGACAGGAATTCATGGAGGCTCCTCATTTGTAGGGTTGCTGTAGGTCAAAGCTGAATTGACAGCAAATTTCAACAAGAAGATGAATGCTAGAAATTAACAGTGAGGACTGGCTCAGTAAATGAGATTATCTGGGTTATTTGAAACAACTGAAGAAAATCCCTCAAAGAACCCTGGAATGCTAATCAGATGTCTATAATAGGTGCTTTAAATGCAATGTGAATATAAATATGAAGAGCTGTTGGGAAATAAGAAGCTCTCCATACCTCTTGGAAATTATCTGTTGCCTTTAGATAACTGGAATAAACACATCAATTTAAGAAAGTCGGTAACCATGTTTGAAACAGAGATCACAGGCGAGAGTACTGAAAATTTAGAGAGAATAATGACTTCTGTGTTTTGTGTTTTTAAAGAAAATGCTCTAATTATATTAACAGTCATAGACAAGCCCAAAGCTGAACTTTTAAATAATATTATGATGACAAATTGTGACTTAGTGCAGCAATTTCCTTGCCAGGGGGAGCACTATCTGAGTAGGACATTCCCCTGGGAAAGGGGGAAAGCAGTTTTACTAAACTCTCTCTTCCATCTGCAGCCTCCACTGCTATTTCCCACATTGTTCCAAACAGCTGAACCTTCTGCAGGAGATGTTCAAGGGGCACAGAGGACTGCAGCTGTGGGGCAGGCGAATCAGATCACCTCCACTATCAGAAAAAGCCCCACAAGATCAAAAGACTACCCTGGCTGGAAGGAACCTTTCTACCTACAGGAGGAGGATTCTGGAGCCAGGCCATAGGCACAAAATGAATAGAAATGTGTAAATATCATTGATTGATATTGTATAAATGTATAAATTTATAAATGTATAAAATATATAAATGTATAAATATCAGTGATTGAAACTGAAGACACATCTGAATTATTATGGAAATCTTACCAGGCATGTCTGTTAAGAAGATCTAATTTGGTTTCTAAATCTAGCCATTTTCTTCTTGAATGAGAGAGAAGAGATGATCAGTGCTGCTTTTCTGGAACAAGCAGACAGCTAAGCTGGATTTTGAAAGGCCCAGCATCTGCACATTCTTTGTACATAGATTTGGGATAGTTACTCTTTTGGACTGCAACTCCAAAAACACTCCCAGAACACCCACTCCGGCCAGTACAGCTAACTGGCCATGCTTGCTGCAGGGGCAAGGTGAGGATCTGGAAGTTGCCAGCCAAAAAAGTAGAGGTTTTAAGCTCTGTATCTGTGTATATGTACACCCACATGCAATATTTCATTTTTCCAAGGTGATGTTTAAAAAATCCATGTACAGAAGCTCTGTATACATGAATGATGAACACAAAACAGTTGAAGACAGGGTTTGGTGCTATGATCCTTTTTCCTCACTCCCACAAGTCCCTCACACCTACCTTTACAATGCCTGCACTGGACTGACAAGCTTCAGAAGAAACTTGAAAAGGAAATAATACATGCACAGGAGGGAGGCAATCTATGGCTCGATTGTAGACCTGAGCTTATAGTGAATGGGAACTATAAGAATACGGACATTTTTTAAAATTCAACCAGTCTTTGATACAACTCTTAGCTGAGCCAGATTTTGATTGCATTTTGCACCAACCCTTTACTGAAGCAGTAAGCAGGATGCAATGCTCAAGCTCATTTGAGAATCAAATGCTTGCCTTGCTTTCCATTGCTTGGCTACTACGTGAATTCCATTTTGTAAAATTACTGTGGATACGAATTCTTGGTAACCATCTTTAAATATTTGGTATTGACTATCATATCACCTCTCCATCTCCTCTTCTTCAGGCTAAACATACCCAGCTCCCTAACTCATTCCTCATAGGGTTTGCTTTCTAGACTTCTTACCATCTTGGTCCCCCACATCTGGACACATTTCCAGTTTGTCAATATCCTCCCTGAACTGTGGTGCCCAGAGCTGAAAGCAATATTCCTGGATCTGTGAGGAGGAGGAGGAGGAGGAGGAGGAGGAGGAGGAGGGAGGACTTAAATGTCTGTCTTTTCTACTGCTTTGCTCTGCAGTTACGTAACAACAGGCAATAAGCTAAAACCAGAGGTCCTGAAGATATAATAAATGTAAGGCTTCAGGGAACAGATAAGACATCATATCAACAGGAAGAGAAAAGCTTTGCAAAGCTTATGATCAAATGTCAGGGGTATGTGGCTATGGAGTGATAACAGGTCTCATTGAACAAGAATGGCAGAACTCACTGACAAATGCATTCTATTGCAAGCCACCCTGGGAAGCTCACAGTTTTAAAAGATGATCAACAGCATTGGGCCAAGATATTTGAAAGAGTAGATGCTGTACATCCCTCATTCAGAAGCCTTCTGGAGTGACAATTCAATTTCACTTCAGTGCTGGCAAGGAAAAAGCTTCCTCCACCACATCTGAGGCCCAGAAGGCCGTCTTTAGGAGGCACATAACATTGTCCACCAACACTTTGCTTCTCCTCGGTATTGTCTCCAGCATCTCTGTTACTGCAGTCCAGGCCTACCTGCAGATAGCACTTGATATCGTTTTTGATATCAAGCCATTCGGCCTTCCTCTGCCACCCCATTCCACGTGTTTGCAAGGCCTCTGGACAAGCATGTAAACAGGCGCGGCCGATAATTGCTGGACATTCCATTCTCCACCTAGGCAGACCGGACAGAGCTGGTTCGTTGCTTCAGGGACCTCTCCGGCAAACAGCCTTTTGCTTATGCGTGATACTAAGAAAAGGCACTCTGCCCCAAGCAGGTAGCCTTACAAAACTGTACTAAGCGCTCCGCATTTGCATACTGGCTACACTATTGTTAAAATCGGCGCTAAGCCAATCATGCTAAATTCTGACCTTTCCCAAAGCTTTGTCCTGCTCCTAAATCGCATTGTTCTCACCGAGTAGGGTATGGTCTGCAGTCACAATTCACCCTATAAAAGCCCTCGATTCCGAGACCTTCCTCGGATCGCTCCTGAGTTCCATCCAGCCTTGCCGCCGCTCCGCTTGGCGAGCTGTCCCCTTAGTTCCAGTAACTGAGCCCGCTCGACCCGGGATCGCTCCCAAGTTCCAGACCGCCTTGCTGCTGCTTTGTTCATTGAGCTCCCCTCAGTGAACCGCGCTGAGCTTCTTCCCTGCACCCCAACGAACTCTATCTTCATATCTCTCCAGGACTACGAGACAGGTGTCGTATCACCCATTTCCCTCTGAAAATCCCCATTTCCAATCCTTTAGTTAGCTGTGTGTCTGTGTTGTCTTTAATATTTGTCTGTGTTTAATAAAACATCATTTTTGCTATCTTAAACCATCTGACTGCTTGACTGACCTGACCCCATAGACGCTGGGTTGCAAGATCCTGCTAAGTTACCCTGCCTCTCGCTAGCTTTAGTGAGTGCTCCAGCTAATTTTCCCCAAGTCGTTGTTGTTGTTGTTTGGTTATTTGGGCACCCCTCCTAGGACCCCCAGAGATCAGGGTAACTTCTCCTACCTGCTTAATTCTGTGCAGTTGTCTAATTTTGTACCAGGTGACTAAGAAAAATACTACATTTCATATTGGGCAAACCAAACATTCTAATTGTTGACTGTTAGGGTGCTGCAGCACTAACAACAGGAGGTAGGCAGGTGGGAAATTAAAGGATACCTGTCAACACTTATCAACATCCAGACAGAAAAATGAGGGGAGGATCATCCTGAACAAGAATTCCAGGGGTGCATGGAAGGAGTTTTTTGTATTTCACTTACATTCGAAAAGTGGCTCTTTTTATAATTGCATTCCTGGCAATGAACCTGTTCTAGCTAATTGGCTAATTCAGAATTGGAAGACCATTAGTGCTGACAATAACAAAAGATATTGGATTTCTGTATCTGAAAGGGCAAAAGGTATGGGAATTATCAAAATACATCTAAGAAGCAGATAAAATTGTTATATGGAAATATGAATAGTTTATGGGGGCAATAAATTACTAAGTGGAGAATATGTCAATTAGTAGAAAATTCATTCTGTTGAATAGAGTAATTGATTTAGACAAAATCAGTAAAGGATATGATCTTTATGGCTGCAATGCTATACCCCCTTGTCTAGGCACAAGCTCAGCTGAACTCAATGGGAATCACTTCTGAGAAGACACATAGAGCATTGTACTGTACATAGATGAGTACATTACAAGGAACAATGGTGAAGAGCATCTTGCATTCAGTGGAAGGCTAAAAATGCTCCAAAAGTATACATCACATATATTGGTGAAGTTGAATTTAGGTCGCTGTTCTAGTTTAATTCAGCTGCAATGTCACCTCTGTTTTACTATTTAACACTTTCATTGTTTCTGAACAAGGCCATTGAAACACACACACACACACATCCATTGCCAAGCGGATGAATGTGTTTCTAAAACAAGTGCTCTAGATACAGGCAGGTCAAAGTGACAGAGAACAGGTAGTAAGTGAGCAGCCATTTGGTCTTGTTTTGATTTCCTTTTCATTAAAACAATGAATAGAGTTGGAGTTTCTTTCTGACATGGTGTTTCAGAAGCAAAAATGTTGAAACCAGAAAGGGACTATAGCAGCTTGAGAAACGAGCCTATAACGAAAGTAAATGTGACACTTTTTATGGAATCAGCAGTCGTATTAAAGGAAGCAGGGCAGACCAAGATTCCAATAGAGATCAAGACACTGGCAGTGAGTGGAGAAACTTCCAATATTTTGCCCCATGTGGTGATTCGGACCATGTACACAGTTCATGGAGAAACTACTCCATTGGTACCTGTATTGTAATGCTGAAAAATGCTTAGGGAGTTCTGAAAACAAAACAAACTAGTACAAAAATGTCTGCAATACATAATAGCTATCATGCTTCCCCTAGCTGGTTTTGGTCTACAACAGGGATACACAACTGTGGAAGACCAAGGGGCTGCATTAGCCTTCCAGAAGACCTAGGAAGGCCACCTCCCACCTGTTTCTTTAAAAATAGTTTCAAAACACCCTCTAGGGGACATGGGGGCATATTTGGGAGCCTTCCTGGGCCCCTAAAAGGCATTTTGAGGCAAAAAAAAAAAACTTTTTTGAAAATTTTTACAAAGTTTTATTTTGACTCCTGGGAGGGTAAGACGGGGTCTGAAACATAGTGGAAATGCCCTCCATGTCCTCTAGAGATAATTTTTGGGCATTAGGGAAAAAAATCAATTTCTTTGATTCCTGGAGGGTTCTGGGGGGAAGAGCTACAGAAATGGCCACGAGGGCCACATTTGGGTCACAGGCTGCACTTTGCCCACTCTGGTCTACAGTGAAGGTTGACAAAGAGTAAAAAAAACCCCTCAAAAATCCCCCTAGTCCATGAAACAAATGGTGTGATGTCTACTTTGGGCCATCTAATCAAAGCAGTGACCAGTTTATTGCATTTCAGGTTATCTAGTAAGGCTTATATTCTCCAGCATTCTTTTTGTTCCAGTGTTTATTGTTGTCACATCTCTTTCCTGCAGGCTCCAGCTAGCTGTACTTAGGAAAAAAATAAAAGTCTCTATTTTGTGTTTCTCCAAACCAAATCTGCATTTTTCTTCTTCTCTTTTATTCTACATTTTTGCATTATCTTCCCACATTAAAAATGTATATTCATTTAATGCATTCTTTTTAATATGTGCATTTATTTATGTAGTTTATCTAATGCACACTTTCTCCATTGATTAAAACTCAGTTTTTCAGCTGCATGCTTTTAAAAATGTACACATTTTAATGTGTGTACTTTGTATCTCCTAAACTTTCTGTAAATATTGCAGATTTGTCAATATTTGAGGTGATTTTAATTTTTTCTCATGAAAGGTCTCAGGAAGTGTCAAGAAGGCTTCTTTCCTAGAGACTGTGAAATCCAGCAATTTTCTGTTTCATCCCTAGTGTTAACATTGGCCTTTTCACCGGTATTCTAACAGGTCAGACAAAGACTGGGCAGCCATCAAGCCTTCGAGCCATGGCAAGTGGCTAGTTCTATCACATCTCACTTGCTATACTTGAATATACTGATGGATAATTTTCTGGTGGTATTTTTTTCTCACATTAAAAGCAAAGGTTTAGAGATATGTAAAATGTGTTGTGCATGTTGCTCTTTGTGTATAAAAGAACAGCTAGCAGACGCTGGAAAAGTTTTTTTTTTTAATTTCACCTTCCAGAATTCTAAAGTGTTGGGAGAACTGTTGATAGTGGGTCTATTCTGCATATGGACAAGTCAGAATAAATACTAATTTTTGTGAAGAGCACCTTCATTAGTTTGCATCAGAAAAACACAGTATTTATAGTGTTAGTGTTGTGCTTAGAGTGCTTAGAAATGTTACCTCAAAGTAAAGATATATTCTGCTAATTTTTTCCCCTGGAATTAATGACCTTAAACTGGAAAGTGATGCAATCATGCTTTAAAGCAGGAGTTAAATGTTTGTAGAACTCAATCAACTTGTAAAACTTGAAGAGAGCAGTTAAACACTTTATTTCTTTCCTGTTGCAATATTCATTTTTGAGAGTAACCTTTTGAATAGAGCTTGGAGTCAGACTTTAGCAGCCACTAATATCACTGGTTTGAATCCAGATTTCGCCATACTTAGAGTAGGACCATTGAAATAAATGAGAATTTAGTTAATCGTTATCAACTTTGATCCCATATATTTCAATAGATGTAACATAAGTATGACTAAGCCTGAGACCTACCCACTGAGGGTTAGCTTCTCAAATAGAGCCAGCTCTGTGTTAGACATTCTTGTTAAATGCTGACAGCACATTTCTACTGAGAATTTCTCATTATATATTCTGATGAAAGACTTTGCACTGCGCACTGAAATGTTTTCTTGGGAATACTGGTTGATCAGGTACTCATTAGTATTATGGAGAAAAGGGAAATGTTGAAAGTTGAGACTTTTTAAAAATAGCAAATTAATGCTTATGTTCAGAAACTAATGCTTCTTAAAAATCTCTTCTATTTGGAAACACTCATTGACTAAAAGCTTTTCTCTTTGTTCCCTGTATGGTTTAATCAAAGCTGTTTAAGACCAAAGCTTCATAATAAGAACCGTTTAACAGCAGCAAATCATTTTCAATCTAATATTAAGTCTGCATGAAACCATGTTGGAACAGAATCATGTGGTGTTTGTGCTAAGTACTTTGCAAACTTTTTTTTGTTGTATTGATGTAGTCACCTCCTGATTTGATCTGCCAGGTCATTGAGGTCAATATTCACAGAACTTAATCTAAGCCAGAGAGTGCATCGGCTTAGCAACAGAATATCCTTAATGTCAAGGGGCAATTTTTTGCACCTCTTAGCATGAGAAGTGCATTTTCCCCTTCCTTGCTTATCCAGCTCAGAACAAGGGAAGGTCATCAAGATATCAAGTTAAATGTGGTAGGAAAGTTAGTGCACGAGGTGGGAAGATCAGAAAAGGGTCCTCTTGTGGTTGAAGTTTTCTACAGAGGTAATTGACTTTACTCTGCAGCACTTATCAGAGGGTGGCAGGTAAAGTTATGCCCTGGCAACCAGGCATCTGCATGTTTCATTAATTAAGCTTTTCTTTGAAAAACTGACCCTTAATTTTCACTTCCTACATTTTAGTGCTTATAGATTCAAACTGAAAGCATGGTTGTATCCAACATTATGATAGAACCATTGTAGAAACAGCATGGCTCTGCAGATGTTGTTGAACTACAGCTCCCAGTAGCCATAATCAACATTGCCAATGGTGAGGAATGCTGGGAGCTCCATTTCAGCAACATCTGGAGGGCTGAATGGTTCTCACTCCTTTGACAGTGGATAAAGTACAAGAGGTGGTGTTCTTCTGGTACTCTCAGTGGAACAGACAGTACAACTACGTTAAACAATGTCAAGCTAATTAAATTGTAATCTGTTGTGCGATGGGGTTTATGTACAACTCATTGGATGCTTTGTGCATAAGTGGAACCAATGTATTATAGTTGACATGTGTATAAAAATGAAAATAGAGTTTCTGCAATCTGTAGAAGTTTTGTGCTAGTGAAGGGTGGGCAACAGGTTGTTCTCCAGATGTTGTTGGACCGAAACTCCTATCAACCTTCACCACCCTAGCTAATGGTGAGGAATCATGGCAGCTGAAGCCCAACAACATTGGAAGGTCACAAGTTGCTTCCTCTGTGCTACTGGAATAACACCATCGGACATAATCCTCACACTGCTTTTTGGTGTCACATGGAAGCCTATATACTGATATACCTAACAGTCTAGTGATTGATTTTGAAATGTAAGGATTCAGATCAGTTGACAGTAGCATCTTTGAATTAATGCTATTGTTTTCATTTCCTTTGTTTTTTTATTTATTTGTTATTTATTTGTTTTTTAATCATAGGAAGCATTTTGTTAATGTTAAGCCTTTTAATGAAAATGAAGTAAATGTTAGTTTTTTCCAAAGTAAGTAATGTTTTACTTCTTATTTCTAGATTTTGGGAGGTGTAGGTTTAGGACATTTTGGGCTACATTTTGAATTTTAAAGTCATTTTTTATTTATAAATCTCCCTCTTTCTCTTTCTCTCTCTCTGTCTTTCTGTGTCTCAATTTATTATGAATGAATAATGTTAGTATTGTTTCAAGTAATGAATAATGGCCAATGAATTACTGTTTTAAAAAACAAAAACATGTGACCATGTTCACTTTTTCAGTAATGTTCCTGATTCAAAGGTTATTTCCTAATATTTTGATGTTCACACCAGAAAGTAGTTATGGTGGCAAATCACAGAGAATTTTTAATAGTTAGAATGTATTACCATGTGCAGCTTTGCCATGTTTCAGCAAACGTTTATTTTCATCTTACCTCATTACATTTACCAATGCCTTATATTTGAAAATGCAAGAGAGGAGAGTTTTGCCTCTTGTTTTTGATCTTCATATTCCCACTGCTATAAAAGCCTGTGTTTCTGCTTATGTTGTGTTTCTAAAAGTATGCTAATGTTAAATATTTTAAAAATGAGATCCTTCATACTGGCATGCTGTAGTTAAATAAAAACCCTGCTGTCATACAAAGCAGCCCTGGTGAGAGGTTGTGTGGTGCTATCTTCCTGCAGGTTTTTTTTTTGTCCTACTGACCCATCCCCTTTTAAAAATTTCCCTTCCTGTTTGAAATAGGTGGGAGAAAAAATATGTGCACCAGTCTGAGGCTGGCATAGGTAATGATCCTAATCCTAGAGTGTCATTGGTAAATGGGAAAACCTTGGATGTAGGCAGGATGTAATTGCAGTGATAGGGCAAAATGAGGGCATCACCCCTCATAAGAGTTCTGCCTCCAAACTGCATTTTCCTTTGGTCTCCAAATTTCAAGCATTGCAAAATGAGGCATGGAAAACTTCACGTCTACAGCTCTTGTATTTGCTATGTTCTTGTTCCCTTGGTTACTTTATCTGCCCCTTTTCTTTGGATGCCTAAATTGTACTTCCAAATAATTAATTGAAGTTTTATGTTACTGCAATGCTGGAATCTGGGACTGAAATAAAATTTGATGGGGAAAAAAATCCTTATGGGGCAGCAAGGCCCTAATTTTGCCCTCTTCCAGTAGCTACAGCAGTGACTCCACAACTTTTCACAACCCATTCCTAAAATATCCATTTTGGAGTGCATCATTGCCTACCAGTTGTGGGAGAAGGGTGGCACTCGATTTTTATCCAAAAAGATTGCTTGGGCCATAACTTGAGCCTCCAAGTTATAATGATGACATGGCCTCTCTTCCGCACCAGTGGAGTTTCATTAACGAGGGGCAATCTATACCCCATCATAATCCTGTCAAACAGCTGTTCATTGGAATTAGTGATGGTGCGCTCATTCCATTATTAACAACATTGGGATGCCTTAGATTGTTACATCAGGAACTCATGTGAGAAGGGAAGATCCACGAAATATGGCTTGCTAATAACTTATGAAGATGATGATGATGAAATGCAGTTCTATTTCCCTGTCTACATGGAGAAAAGGCACTTGATCTTGTCTAATCTTGGAAGCTAATATGAATTAGCCCTGGTAAGTATTTGTATGGGTGACCACGAACAAATACCAGGTGCTGTAGGCTATATTTCAGAGGTAGGAACTGACAAAACCACCTCTGAGTTTTCTTTACGTAAGAAAACCCTATGAAATTCATGGGGTCACTATAAGTCATCGGGCAACTTGAAGGCACATACATACACAGTCTCATTGTAATCTTCACAATTATTCCTGCAAGGTAGGCCAGAGTGAAATATGGTTGTGGCTGAAGAAGGTCATGTCCACTGATTCAATGACTTGTGGATTCTCTTCTTTGTCTGGCAGACCAGGAACTATCAAGATAAACACTAGCTCTGGCACAGGCAGCACTAACAAAGTGATCTGCAAAATAAATACAGAACAAGAAGTAGATATCCCTTTCTTTTCTTTTAGTGCAAGGGAGCTCATGATGTTGATGGACTATAACTTCTAGCAATCCTCACCATTGGTTGTGCTTCTGGAATTTGCAGTCCGACCATATCTGGAGGGTTGCATGATTGTTTAGTAGCTTTCACACAATCATCCATCTAAAGGGGAACTGTGTGCAAAGATGTTGCTTTCTGGGAGAGACTTGTGTAAGAAATAGTTTGGAATATGGTGCAAATGAAATAAGGAAAAATTATTGCCTTGCAAAACTCATGAAGGACGTCTACATGGATGTGTGTGTGAGCATGCATATGTGGGGGGGGGATGGGATTGTAGCTGTTAATTGGACTGACTGTTGATGCTCACAGAGTGTCCCTTCAGGCTCAAATGGAATTGTCAGAGCAAACATTCAAAACCTCAAAATAGAAAGGGAAAGGAAGGGAGGGAATGGCTGTTCTGAGTCGTACTACATGGCAAGTTCATTACTATTTCAAAGCAACAGGCATGCTAAGGATGTTAGTTCGAAGAGTAGCAATAGTAATGTAATTAGAAACAGCAGGTTTTCTAAGCTTGTATCAATGTGTTCCATGATATTTCTATGATTGCTTTTACGGATAATGTAGATTGAATCACAAATATTCCACTAAGCATGTTGAAGTAGTTTTGCATGCCATTGAAAACATACCCTAGTGTGGTTTAACCAGGAGTACACGAACCTGTAGTTTTGTGCTCCCAGTAAAGCACTGGCTTTACAATGCAGTAAAGCATTGGCTGTCACTGTCAAAATATTTTGGGCATAGGTTTGAATATCTAATGTTAGAAGTGGTAACAAATGTTTTTGTCTGAAAAATTGAAAAAAATGAAAAATTGTTAATCTTTCAGCAGAGAGAGCCATATGAATAAATCCTTATAAATTTGTTTATTACTGTCTCACTACTCCACCACCCCATTGGTTGAGTTATTGCTATTTAATTATTTAAATCATTAAAAAAATTCTAAAGTCTTTACAAATCAATAGCCAACAATAAAGTAATTCATGCATCTACTATATAATAGTCAAAGTTAATCTGTGAGTTTGTCTATTTGTCTGCATCCTCATATGATTGGCTGGCTGTGAAGATTCTATGGAATCCTGGGGTTGGCAGTTCAGGGAAGGGCCTTTAGAATTCTCTGCTAGAGAGGTCTTGGCCCTAGCTGGTTGCCACGGAGACAAGGCCTATCCTCAATAAGGATGCGAGAAAATGTTTGGGAGGCATATGTGAGATAAATTAAAGTGACATTCACAACATAGGCCCTTTTCGCATGCAGTTTCTGTTGCGAGAGGGCCCCTTGAGCGTCATGTGAATGAGACCGTCAGTCCATACGACGCACTCCCATTCATGCGACGCTCACGAGCCTAAAGTGGGACGTGCGCACATTTTATTATTTTCGGCTGGGAGCTGAAAATACTGCGCAGTCACGCAATGCTCCCGGGGCCCTCGCGCACTTACCTGCCGTGCGGTGCGTCAGATGAGTGGGCCAGTCGTGTTTCCTCCCCCAGCGCAGCCCACAGCTCCCAGGCTGCGCTGCAGAAGGAAGGGGTGGGGCGCTAGCGTGACGGCTGCGTGAGAAAGGAGGAGCGATGTGAGTGCCTCGCGCAAGCGGCTGCTTGCGTGAACGGCACCCCCCACCTCCATGAGCAGGTAACGTGCGGAAAGGGCCATAGTTACAAACAGACAAACTCACTCACAAACTTTGACTTTTATATAGTAGATTGTATGGGTTCCATATGTAAGGAATCTTAAAGTTGAAATTCAAAACAAAAAATGCTTCCAGAGAAATGTAAAGCCATTGCACAAATTCAACAGAAAGCAAAACAATCAAAAGCCAGTACATCAGCGTTGCCAAACATCACAGATCAACATAACACCCCGAATCAAAAGAAGATGGAAAGAGTAGGAACATCACGTGCAACAGAGACCATGGAGCAGCATGGCAGCCAACTACAAAAAGACAAGGAAAGAACCAAAACACAGATTGGATTGGAGAATATGGGGATAAGTTACAGGCACTGGAATAGGCCAGTTGCTGTGGAGATGAGGTCTAACAGCAAGGAGGAGGGCAGTATATTCCCTCAGGAACCCAACCTCTGTATGTTAACAACTCTGAATACAGATTGGACTGGGGAATATGGGGATAAATTACAGTTACTAGAGAAGACAATTTGGTTAAGAGGAAAATGAAGTCCTGGGCAATGCTGGGTACATATGCTAGTATAATATGTAATATAATATACATATACATATATAAACAATGGAAAATAATTTCAATGAATCAACTGTGAAAGCAAAATGGGAGAATATGGCATTTTAACTTGTCTTTGAAAGAACAAAAAACCCAGAACCACAGGAAACTCTTGGCAAAGATTATTCCAGCGTTCTGGAACTATGATGTGGAAAGCTCTGTTTCTTGTGAAGGAAGAAACAGAGCTTTCCACATCATAGTTCCAGAATGCTGGGAACAACCTTCCTTCTCTCTTTTCATTTGGAAAAACTTGATTCAGAAATCAACGAGGTCCTATTACACAGGACTGGACCCAAAGGTTGTCTTCCACCAATGGAGAGTGTCCTTCCATTAGATGAAGGCAACCCATGCCTGCTATGACACTGGTGATAGAAGGCATTGTTTTAGAAGAAACAATTCAGAGTAAGAAAGATGAAAATGGCCGCAGTCAGTGCAAGAGACAGGAGTGGCTTATTAGTTCCTATTATTCCTACCACATTTGAAATAAGTTGTATAAGGATACTTTTTTCAGTGCAAGTAGGGGCAGGCAAAAATTTTGCACACTTTGAACCTACATGAGAAAAGAATTGGAAGCCAGAAATTCACAAACTAAGCTAGAAAACAAACCATAAAAAGTATCTCCCCAGAGTTGGTGTTTTGTGTGTGTGTGTCCTATAAATCCATCTAAATGCTACAAGAATAATTCCATCTTCAAGCCAACATGACTGAAAAGGAAATATGATTTCCAAATTTTCAAATTGCATAGTACATTTTGGCCTGCCAGGGTTTTGCAGTTTCTGGTAGAACTGAACAAGAATACTGGGGTTGTAAAATTGGTAGGTGCTCTGTATTTTGTAGATAAGAGCGCATCTCAATATTCAGGTTCAAGTTCAAGTGTGCTATTACGACATGGGCACAAATTAACAACTTTTCTTTACCAGTCTTCAGAAGCTAAAGAAATATTAAGATAATTTTACTCTGTGACAATTACAATTAATTGTTCTTGTTGAAACTTTAGAAAATAAAATCTTAACTTCATTTAAACTACATGTAGAAGCACAAATAATATGTCTGAGTAGAATTAAAGTAAGGGTTGAAGTTAAGAAATCTGAATTAGTTTCTTTTTAACGCAAGAAACCAAATGGGAAAAATCAATAAATAAAGACAAGACAAACGGTTATCAAAAGTGCCAAATTTGTTTAAGCTGAACATATTTCAGCAACACAAAGCTTCTTTCCTTGGGGGTTTGCAGGGGTTTGCAATGTGCAAAAGCAAACTTCTTGGCTCTCCAATTACAGAATCAAACTGACATGGACAATAAATTATGCTGCCTGAAATTAACAGCTCTTACATAATATGATTTCGAGGTTGGATCCTCCTTGGCTTATTCTGTGGATACAGAGTTTTTACAAAGCAGGCATTGTTCTGTTCTATGTAAAATGTCAGCCATCCTTGATCTTGTCCTTGCTGATAATAATCTGCCAAAAGCAGAAAAATTGGTGGGCTCATCAATAGAAGGGATGGACTTACTTTTAAACAAAGACAGGACATGGCTTGTAAAATGGTCACCATCAAATATCGCTAGAACTTTATCCATAGGAATGGTAATTCCATTCATATTCACTTTATGACAAAACAGAGGAAGGCTACATGATCCCAAGAAGCATTTTAAAAATGAAATCAGCTGTGTTCATCCAAAAAACCAAAAGCCAAAACCAGTCATACAAACTTTCTACTCCATTAGAAGCAGGTCTTTTGTAAAGCTACAGTCCTTAATTGCTTATTCAAGACCAAGTCACCTCAAAACTGTGACAGTTTACAACAATGCATTCTTGCTATAAAAATCCATTATCACTCCCACCTACTTATTAATTCTTTGGTGCACCTGAAGAAACTGACAGGAATCAATAGAAGTTTGTTGTAAAATAAATTGGTCAAAGAGGGATGGGTTTATTCGAAAGACTGGAGGACTGTATCTGTTGATTTTGGGCTCTTTCTGAGCTCCAGAAGATGTAGCTGCAACAGTGTGGCCACCATTTTGGAAACTGGAATTGTGTTGCATGGCTTCCACTTGCCTTTTGAACATTTTGAGGTGGGGATCTTGGTGCTTTGGGGTAGGGAAATTGTCTTAAGCAGTCCATATCACTGTTTTAAAGCTTTTTTCAAGCTTGGTTTGGGGAGGAGTTTGGGCAAAAAGTTGGGGTGTATTGGGATCTTGAGGAGTTAGTGGAAAGTCCAAGGCTGGCACTAGGCTCTTTTCAAGGGCTGCATATGGTCAGCACGGTACACAATTCTAATTCCTTAAAGGTTTTAAAGGAGCCACAAGATGTCCTTTGTCTGGTTAATTTAGTTTATCATTTTAATGAGAAGGCAAGGAATAGTGTGGCTGGGAATTATTGTCCCCCCTGCAACCCCCCCCAATGTATTTTCACTTAACACTGCAATGTTGCAGCAGTACTACAGTAATAGTCGTAGTAAAAAAATAAATAAATAAAACCATGGTATTAATGAAATAAAATGGAATAATAAGTATTGCAAGGCCTTTTCCACACTAGCCTGTTATAGCGCGATGATTCCACTTTCAACATCCTATGGAATCCTGACGTTTGCAGTTTGGGGAGGAGCCGGCCGGTCCCTCCTGAAACTGCAAACCCCAGGATTCCATAGGATTTTGAAAGTGGAATCATTGCGCTATAACAGGCTAGTGCAGAAAAGGTGATGGCATGGACCAAGGAAATATAATTGTCTGTGTAGCAAATTTATCTTCTAAAGCTTGTAACTGAAATAGTGTGCAAGGCAAGAGCAGAAATACAGATGGATTTCATTCTTGTACAACAAACAAACCAAAAAGCAAATAAAATGATAGACTGAATACCACCACCGATAAAATGGACACTCTGATGCAATAGGTTTCTCAGGTTGGAATAAGGTAATGCCTTGGTTCCTTACTCTAATGCTGCGATCAGGCCAGTTCCTATCTCTTCTCTAATTTATTACTGTAGTTAGCAATGTTACTGTACCAGCATTATGAAGGCTTTGATAGATGAGGCTGTGAAAATAGAATCATTTTCACACTGGATGTTATAGCGCTATGATTCCACTTTCAACATCCTATGGAATCCTGGGGTTTGCAGTTTCAGGAGGGGCCGGCTGGAATCCAGCTGGCCCCTCCCAAAACTGCAAACCCCAGGATTCCATAGGATGTTGAAAGTGGAATTATAGCGCTATAACAGGCTAGTGCAGAAATGGCCTAGGAGAGGATCTCTTCTGTTTCTTGGGCTGTCAGAGAATTCTAGAGTGCCAGTACAACTTTCATATATGAGACTGGTGGTGGTGGTGGTGGTGATGGTGGTTGATATTTGTCAAGATTATTGTTTTTTCCCATTTTTCATCTTGAGGATATTGCTGCAGCTTTCATAGGATGCTGCTACACAGAAAATTGCACTGTGCTTTTGTGTCATTGCAGCAATGGCTCAAGTTATCAGTCCACTTTTTAAGATGATGAAGAATGCAAGTAGAAGGAAGGGCAAGAAACAGTAATGCAGTTGGGTAATTTTAGACACTGGGCGTAATGGTTTTACACCAAGCCACTCCACTGCCCAATTTATAATGTAACACATATTTCTTCAGTTACTTTAACATTTTGTTAAGTTGGCTTTCCTACCTGTGGGGGACTTCGTGCTTCTTTTGCTGAGTTGGACTTCTGTCTCAACATCCTGCCCTGATGGCACCAATGGCAAGGAAATGTGGACTCAGGCCTCTGTCTGTTACTGAAATAAACTAATGTGTTCTTCATTGACCACCAACTCTACAGAAGTACTTGCAGTAAAAATTTATTTACGAGTTGAACAAGATCATTATCCAAATGTAAAGAGGATGACTGTCAAAATCTGAACACAACACCCTGGCTCACAATAATGTAAGCAACCATCTACTCTTTTCCTAGAAACATTAAGAATGTTTCCCGAAGTTGTTATTTCCCGCTCTAATTGCTATGAGTTGGATATAATTGTAGTCTTACACAAATAAATTAAAGGTGGAACTGAGAATGATGCTTTTAGCCCCCTGCCTGTTGAGCACTGAAAAGGACCTTTTCCTCTGCTATAAATTTTTATTTGCACAAAATGTTTCATTATCTATGGTGTTTTTAAGAGCAGAATGTTCTAGAAGTCCAACAAATTTGTAAATGCATAGCATATAGAAACTTTGGCTTAATTCTGAAAGGGGAACCATAATAAGAAGCTGCTATGCAGAAATTACCCTGTTTGTTATATTGAATATAAGATTGCTACTCTGGACGGGGGCTGAAGAACAAAATTAAGGTAGTAAAAATGTTGACATGGCTGAGTGGTTAGCATTGCTGAAGTCTGACATTGCTCATTTAAACCCTGCCATAAATGAACCAAATAGCCATTTGGTTCATTAAACCCCACCATTAATGAACCAAATAACATTTAAAACCACAAAGGAGTCATTGGTTGTTAGCTGTAATGTTCAGCCTCTCCTGGTGCACTTGCCCTTTCTAAGCTTTTATTATATTAAGATTTCTATCCGCAACTGTTGCAGGACTAAGAGCTCTATAGGAGATTGGACAGGTGATGAGAAATATGAAATAAAAGTGGAGACATACTCTTAGTTTCTCCCCCACACATGGTAAAACCTCTTTTTTTTTTTTTTTGCATAGGTCCATTGAAAAAGAATTTTTTTACTTCATTAGGCCTGTTATTACCCCACCGCTGGCCAACTCTGTTTAACTGCTGCTACCAAGTTAATAATTATAACCTTTTTTCTATATAATGGCCGAAGTATTTGGGAAGATTATATGTGGGATGGGAGCAGAAAGGCAACCAACCGGACATTTAGAATGATTAGCTGTAGGCGCTTGAAACCTTTAGAAAGCCTTTGCCACAGAATACTCAAATATATTTCTACAAAAAGCCGGTTTTCATTGAGATTTTAATGTAAATTGAAATGGAAATGATATAGAAGGAAAATAACATCTGCTATTGGGTACATACTTTTTACAAACAAAAGCAGGGAAATATGTTGTTACAGGGAACCAGTTGCAACATACATATGTTTTTTTGTTGTATAAGAAATTCTTGTGAATTAATTTCCATTGCATTTTTGATTTGCCACTTCCAGCAACAGCAGGGCTGCCTCTCAGTATTGGTTTAGGAATCAAAGATTATACAACAGCATGAAGAAGAAAGTCAAGTGCATTCTTTTTGAAATTCTTATAAACTGGGTTCTAAAAGCTTTGTTTGGGCAAGAGAGCCCCTACTTTTTCCTTTCTCCCTCCAGCCTCAGCCTCAGTGTCAGCTGGTGGTTTCCATGTCAGCAGATGATGAATCCACTCTAGGTTTTGGTCAGAACTTTAAATGAGCTAACTAAGGCACTGAACCTTAGCCCCCAAATATCCCAGAACCTTGGGTAGCTCCTTTAAACTTTGCACTGAACCCCAGAATGGATTCATCATTCCACTGATATTGAAAGCACAAAAATTAGCACCCCTTCTCCAAGCAAATAGTTTATTTCTGATAGAGAAAGTTTAGGACCAGGAAAGATTTTGTCAGTGTCATTAGTCTTTCAAGGTCAGGAGGTGGAGCTTTTAGTGAGGGTCTAATGGACATAAGCCCAGAGAGAAATTTGTCCTGATACATTGGATCTTTTTTTTTATATAATAGAAAGTAGAGAATTGATGATCAATTCCTTTTGCTTCTTGTAATCAGGGAACTTGCCTAAGAAGTCCCCATTAATTTCCTTGAGCACATTTTGTTTGTGGATGTTCTGTGGCTATGACACTCTATTTTTCAAATTATTAAGGAAGTTAACATTCTCTTAGGACAGATATAGATTGGCCTACATTCACCTAAACATAGCCTAATATGTATTGTCGGGCCAGCATGTGGAACAAATGATGGATCCACCTAATGCAGAGGTGTCTGACTTGATTTAGTTCAGTGTTACTCTCCAGACACATCAAGAACTTACTTGAATCCACATAATAGTCAGATTTACCTGTGCAGAACTCTATATTTGAAGGCTTCCATCACAGTTATTTTTGATAACTTTACTATTCAGATAATAACAACATGAGACACTTGAGGAGGAGGAAATCCTTGCTGTTCTGAAGCATAGTGCATAATAATGTTCTGTGCCAGATAGGGAGGGATATTTAAAGAGGCTGTGATGATGACTAAGAGGAAAAAAGATTACATCTTTAAAGAAAGAAAATGAAAGGAACAACCACAGTTAAAAAAATTAAATAAGATAATCGGAATAAGGCAATTGACATAATACTAGATTCCAAGATATGCCGTTTGACCCAAGACTCTGCTAAGCTGAAGAATTCAAATTAAAGTTGGCAGATAAAGCCAAGCTGCATCATAACCATGCTCTGGTTTAACTAGATTGTGGATGAAAAGATCAGACAAAGGAACTTGGTATTCCTATCCAAGATATATCAGCACTTAAATGTCTAACAGAGAGTCGTTGCCCTTGTAGGCCTTTCTGTGTGGGATACCAGCCCCAGGGAGCAAATGTGGTATAGGGGCTAAAGTGATAGACTGAACCTGGGAGATCCAGCTTCTCATCCCCAATGAACCATGAAACTCACAGGGCAACTTTCCCAGAGATACAGATGGGGCATGTGGCCTGTTATTCGTATTTTCCCTTGAGCAGTCACCAGCACAGACACATTTTAATTTAAGATACCCAGGTTAACAAGAAGATATAGCCCAGGAATAATGGTAATACTTGTTGCTGTAGTGTGCCTTCAAGTTTCTAACTTACGGCATCAATAAAGCAAGCCTTCCTTTCAAAAGAAGAGCTGAATATTGAATTCCAAGGAGGGATTATATATTCATTAGTTAAATAAATATTTTGCTTTTCCTTCAATGAAGTCAAGGTGTCATACACAGATCTTTTCCTCCCCATATTCCCATAATCAGCATGATGAGGAAGGTCACGCCAAGAAAGAATAACTGGTCCAATATTGCCCAGTGAATTTCATGTCTGAGTGGGGAGGAGAACCTGGGTCTCTCAAATCCAATCCAACACTTCAAATGTTGCATCACACCAGCTAAAACGATGAGCACTACATCTGTTTACAGGAAAAGGGAATGTATTATTTTAAAACATGCTTCATTTCTTCAGATCATTACAACTAAGATGGAGATAGTTGCTGTCTTGTACGTGGTGAGCATGGATAAACAGGAGGATTGTTGAGCTACTGTTCTTCCCTCCTCGTTGCTTCACCTGAAGCTAGATAAAATACTGGAGAGGTTTCCTGCACTGTAACCAGATCATCACAGAGATAACATATGTAGATGTATATAAATCTCTGACTCTGCAGGGTTTTCCTCTGTGGCAGGAAAGTAGCTGAATGAATTTAAAACTGCACCTGGATAATATAATCCTTATAGAATAGAAAAGAAAAACTTTTTTTTAAGTAACTTTATCACAAATGCAGTATATGAGATAATGAGTCTTTATAATATTTTGAAATGTGGAACTTTTTAAAAAGAGGGATATTTTGGGCTGTTAGTGAACACAGCTATTGTTTGAAGCCAGTGGGGAGGCCGGCTTTAAAAGCTTCAGTTTTGCCTAGTAATGTCGCTCTTTGTCGAAGGAGAAAGAGATGTAATAATGCAACCCACAGAAGTGCTTATATGGTTTGCAATGCTCAAGAATTACAGCACTCAGAGTAGAAACAGAAAATGCAATTCCGTTCTTACTTCACAGCCTACAGAAAAGGTGTCTTGATTAATTTACAGTTGTATACTGGTGTGCAGCATTTTTTTGGGGAAAGAAATTGATAAAATAAAATGATATTTTGTTTAGAATGTATACACAGTGATGTTGTGCGACCAGGATTAGCAGGGCTCAGAATGCCAGTACTTTTTGACTAGCAGGGATAATTATGTCATTTGCCACACCTTTTGGGCCCCCTTATTCCCTCTGAATTTAGTCACAAGCCTCACAAGAATTGCAGGTGGGAAAATCATTTTCTCAACAGTGTTATGTTACCTCTGTTCTAATGCAAAGTATTGGTCTAAATTGGCCATTATGTTCTGTTAGCTTTATAGCAGGCCTGTTCCTTGTAGAAATGAAAGGTACTAAGATTGATTTGTGGAGCTTTTTTTTTTTTTTTTAAATGACATAACATAGCTGCCCCTATTTTTTTGGATTCTCACTGGGGACAGGGCTAGAGGGACCCTCATGATGAGTGCTGTACAGCTCACAACTTACCAGTGCACCACTGCATGTACAGATAAGTGATATTTCCCTTCATATCTACATACTGCAGCTTAGGCCATTTCTGTACTACACTCTTATAGCGCGATTATTCCACTTTCAACATCCTATCGAATCCTGGGGTTTGCAGTTTCGGGAGGGGCCGGCCTGCAAACCCCAGGATTCCATAGGATGTTGAAAGTGGAATAATCGCGCTATAAGAGTGTAGCGCAGAAATGGCCTTAGCCTTGCTTTAGTGAGACTTTTATACACCCAAACTGATAGTATTTTTTCTGTTTATGACAACTGTGAGAATTATATGACAATTAGAGCTACAGATAATGAAAGGAAGCGGCTGCTAGGAAAGCTTTGAATATCAAGGCCATCGGAAAGTTGTCTTACATCAGCTCTTACTATTTGACCCAGTATTGTTTCCTTTTGCTGGCAGCAGCCCTCCAGGGTCTCATGGAGAGAGCTTCCTAAATTTGCTACCTAAAGCTTTTCTTCAACTGGATTGATCCTGCCATTTCTGTATCTTGACTAAGAGCCTGTGTTCATTATGGTACATGTCAAGTAAAATTTGCATGATCAATAACAAAGAAACCTGCTATTTTGTGACATTTTGCCTTTTTGTAGAGAGCAAAATTGTAACTGAAGGATGATTCTAGCACCAGAAATGTTGGACATTTATTTTGGCTGATAAGGGTCCCAGTGTGAAAATCTACTCTTTCTATTCTGCCCCCAAACCCCACTGGCTCTCAGAAGATGAGAAGAGATAGTGGCATAAGAACAGCAGAAGTGGCGAGACTAGTGTAGAATTTGCTATGGGTGCATCTTCCGCTATGTGTGCTTCTTCCTCTATGAGAGCATCCCAGTGGCTGTACTTTGTTTCTGCATAAACCTCTAATTTTACCCTTACTGGGGCACCCCTAGGATTGTGTGGTGGTTTAAGCAGCGTGGCGACCTCTCATGGTAAACAAATGGTTTCTTGCTGGAAGTGATTTCCACTCCAGATCTCATACCCCTAAAGCCAGAAGCAAGTCTAAGTTGTCCAAAAGTTGAGTCAAAGAAGCATAGCTCAACATATGCATAAGAAGGAATGAAAGTAAAAGAGGTGACTTGCGTTGTCTTTAGCCACTGTAACAGATAAGCCCTGAAGGCCTGAGTGGTAGCTTTCTGTTTTGAAGAGAATATTTTCAGTTTTAGGCAGAAGCTAGTAGGTATAGGTTGGGGAACAGGGTTTGCATCAAGAGATGAGGACAATCTTAGAGCTCTTTAGCTGTACTAACAGTGATAGTAGCATGCCCTCCAACATTTCACAGAAGAAAATTGGGAGAAATGTGGCCAAACCGCATCAGATTGTGGTCTAGAGAGGCTAGGAGAGGCTAATGCATGCTTACTTTTGCACACAGAGAATGTCAATGTTCCTTCTTTCTGTCCCGCCTGCTCAGTTAATTGTCTGCACTTTGAATTCAGTTTGCAGCAACTGAAGTAACTGAGGACAAAGGGGGAAAATGAGAGGAGGAAAGAGGAATGGTGACATTTTAAAAGCAGCTGAAAGACTAGCATGACAGATGATTAATTTGTACTTTTCCTACCAAATTGGGACTGTTGGAGGGTATGTACAAGTACCAGCTTATCGCTGTTGTGTGCCTTCAACTCATTACCAAGTTACAGGTGAGCCTACCACAAGGTTTCCTTGGCAAGATTTGTTCAGAGGAGGTTTGCCTTTGCCTTCATCTGAGGCTGAGAGAGTGAGACTTGCCTAAGATCACCCAGTGGGTTTCCTTGGCTCAGCAGTGATTAGAACACTGCTCTCCAGAGTTCAGTCCAATGCTCAAACCACTACACCAAGCTGGCTCTCCTAGTACCTGCTAGTGCACATTTACTCACTTACTTGTTCACTTAAGCTTTTAGATTCACTTAAAGTTAGGCTCTTGCTTTGTGTTCCAAGAGATTTTAATAAATGTTTGTTGAAAACTCTTTTTGCAATGCTGAATTTTCAGTATATGAATAATAACTCTGAAGCCCAGAACTGACTGTCTCATGAGAACTGCATCTGCTAGTTTTCAGGTTCAGTTATCATCCTGCAGTGATCAGTCAAGGTATTAGCAGGGAAACTGCCCAGGAATGCTGGAACTTGCAACAGAAAATTCCCCAGGTGCTTAGTTCTTCTTTCGGTTCTTCTTTGGTTATTGTTCACTATGTACTTCAAACCCTGTTTCAGAAGCTTGGTAGAAATAAGTTTCAGTAATTCAAGTAGCTATTCCATTATTTTATTTCGGCTGGTCAGCATGTTGGGAAGAGAACCCACTGCAGCCATAATAATGGGATGAGGAACAAATTTTCAGATGGAGCAAGTGCTCATTGCCTGCAAGCCAAGAGGTGTATTCTAAGGGAAAGGATGAAGCTTAGCAAACAAACAAACAAAAAAATTGAAAACATACAAATAGATTGCTTTTTTCTTTTATATTTTATTTTGCATTAACTGTAAATCTCACAGTCAACAAATAAATTCCCCTTCCTGTTATTGACAAATGTAACACTCCCACTCAAACTCATATTATCATTGCATTTGGAAGAATTAATTCAACCTGTGGTGGCTGGTGGCTCCCATGTCAGTGAGGCAATGAATCCACTCCAGGTGTTAATTCAGGCTTTAAATGAACTCTCCAAGGTATTTGGCCCTGTTTGTAAATTGGTCCAACACCATGGATGACTCCTTTAAAGCCTGGTTTAAAACCTGGAGAGGATTCATTGTCCCATTGACTTGGAAACTACCAGGTGCCACCAAATTGAAATATTAACAAATAAAATTTTCCTACACTTGTAATTAGAAAATAAAAAAAAACTCTGTGTTCATATTTGATTAATTATTCTTAAATTTATATTTATATGTAAATTAACCTTAAACTGACTTTAAAATGATATTGATTCTGCTGTTGACTGTTCAATCTTGTGTGCCCTTTGTATATGTGGGGATTCCATTCCAGGAACTTTCGTGTAAAACAAAAACTGTGAATGTACCATCCCATTATCACCAATGGCCACAATGTGCATGCATCTTGATGGTAATAGGACACGAGGCTTCACACAACCTCATATTTGCATGTGTGCAGAAGTTGTGCAAGCAGTGAGTGCACAATAACATAATAAAAATATCATTCCTTTCCCATTGTTCATAATGCATGTTCTAGTTTTTTTAAAATCCGGGGGTCACACAAAAAGGGTATGAAGGGCTGCATTCACATGATTGTACCTACCCCTACTGTAATAGGAGGCCAGACTTCATAAATTTGAAAGGAAAATGAACCCTTGGGAGGTGATTATTAACCATAAAATGGTGGCAGAAAATAATGAGGGTAAAATTGATCAAAGAAAAGTTGAAATATGTGATACCCCTTGTCTAAATATAGAGAACTAAAAGTCAACAATGATTGACATACTTTTGGAGGATGTGAGGAGATATTCCCTTGGAGTACTTTAATGGTGCTTGCATTTTGTAATCTCAAAATATCTTTCAATAGATCTTTGTATTTCATAGCAGATTTCCTTTTCTTTAAAAAAAATGTTATAGTTTAATGTTAAAAAACAGTATAATTGTAAGTATTGTATTATTAGACAAGATAATGTTTTTATAAAGCAACATATTGCCAAAATCAAAATAAATCATTATGTGCCTTGGCTCATCATGTCCCCAATGTAAAGTTACAAGGCTCCTTTATGATATCACAGTGGAAATGAATTAGAATATGTCCTGATAAAAAGTGGCACCTAAGAAGATCACATAAGACCTGGATATGGTTTGAGTAATGTTAATGTCTGGAGCCAGTTCTACCATTAGGCACAATGAGGCAGCTACCACAAGTAGAAGATTCTGGGTAGTATTAAAGAACAGCCAGCAGATAATTATTTAGTATATTATAATTTTATCTTTATTGAAAAGAAGGGAGAGAGGAATTTATGAGGTTATCTGCCTCAGGTACCAAAATATGACTGACCTCGGGTACTATGTACTCTGAAATTGGGATGGGTGGGATGAGTGCCATGTGCTTCTCTTCCTCAGGCAGCAAAATGGTCTTATTCATGGTGCTGTAGTAAAGTCATATATTCATGAATGATGATTTGCATCATTTGGACATTTTGAAGATGCAAAAGGTCTTGAAATCAAAAGAAAATCATACTGAAAATTGTTCAATAGGATGTTTTTGCTATCCCATTTCAGAACTGAAGTGAGCTAATGAATGCCATGTTAAATCAGTCTAGACAATTTTTAAATTGGTATCTGACCATTGTTCCAAGGAGTTAAACACAACATTTTGTCTTCACAAGAATAAGCAGAGGGGCAGAAGTGTAAGACAGTGAGCATCACAACAGAACTGGAAACTGGAAATTGCATTTCCACAGTCAGTAGCAACGCTTGGGCCGCTTCCACTGAGCACTCTTTTGCCCTGTGCCAAATCCTTCCCAGATTGATTGTATGTACATTTTTCAAGACTTTATGACTTTATCCCTGGTTTGGTAACTTGATTCTTTCACTTAGTGAATTGTTCCAAGGTATGGTTTGGTGACTGGAGTCTAAACTTTCTCCAATTTAGACACAGATTTACTAAATGATAGGATAGCAGTGATTTAATTACAGACTGCTGCAGAGGTTGCAAGTTGCAGAGAGAAAGAGTGAGAGATACACTAAAGAAAAGCAGTTTGCTTGATTAAATCCTATAAATGATTCATACAAATTAATGTAGACTATTATGGTTCCCAATTAGCTCCTAAAATATTTGGTGTTGTGAATTAGCAGCATTTACAGTTCCTTTGTAAGTATGTTTAATCAAAGAGATAAGCACCCAAATATATGCAGTAGCTTTTTAATAAGAGGAGTCTGCTGCAGAGCAATTTCTGAAGGGAAAAATGTTTCCAAAGCCTTTGTCAGGCTGCTTTGGTTCTTGTACTGACAGAGAGCTTCACTCTCTCTGCCTCTTGGAAATGTTCTGCAACAGACAACAAAGCAGTTCTTTTCTAAGAGGTTATTCAAAGAAATGAATATATCCTGACTGAGCAACAAGTTTTGTAACTCTCCTAAACCCATTTCTGTGCTTGCACAGAGGGCAATGAAAATAATTATGCTATTCTTTTAATTTCCTATCATTATCCTATAGTATCTCCATGGTCTGAAGTGCTGTCTTATCTGTCTCCCTTGTTTGGCCTGCCAGTTTTTTAAATTTTTAGAATAGTGAATTGCTTAGAAAGTCTACCTTTGTCTTAAGCTCTCTCCATGCAAGTCAAAGGACATCGCTATCTGCAATGTGGTGAGTCAGGTTGCTAAATATTCTATAAAAACAGCAGTGAGTTATTTGGCACCTTTTATTTTTGCTGCAGCAGTCTAAAATGGCTACCCCACAGTATATCTTCTAAGAAGGCAAGTAAGGGATACATAAAACTGGTGCCAGCTATCATAGGGGAATCAAGAGGAGCAAATGATGCTGTGTGCTGGACAGATATGAGGACCTGAAAAATGCACCTCATGAGCAGGTCAGTAAAAGGGATAGTGCTAGTTTGAAACTACAGTGAGACTATGGAAGATTCCTTTGTTTGTACGGTATTCTGAAACATGCTCCAAATGATATATCTGCATCAAGCAAGCAGCAGGGGTAGGCTGTCTGAGGGATTTGTAATTTAAAAAAGTAATTTTCCAGCTCTAGTTTGGGGGTGATGAATCAGATTACCCCCTCATGTGGAGACACATATATTTCAGCACCAATCTCTTAATTTCTCTACTCCCCATATAGGAAAATGAGATTTGAAACACTATGTAAATTAATTAGAAACACTTTAGGAAACCTTTGGAATTTTTGCATTGGATGCTATCCTGAAGAAATATATTGGAAATGGTACTTTCCTAGCACATACCTTACTGTAAACATGAGAATAAATCATGATATTAGTTTGGAAGTGAAAGGAAGCAAAAGATGTCTGACAAATATTTGTAAGCTGCCTGTATCTGTGGCAATATTGTAAAAGTGAAACGTTAAACATTTATCAGGAGGTGGTTTTATGTAGGTAGAGAGCAGTAACATTAAAACTGAATTCTTACATCCACTTACTACTGGAAGTAACTGCCATTTAACTTGGTGGAACTTACTTTTGAGTAAGCATGGATTTACATTTTTCTTACACATCATGCTTACTGAAATTGGCAGAAGAACAGAGCCTATTTTGCCTTATAAATCCATACATTTCCCAGGCTTGTGATTAATTTGAGAGCAAAAATGTGCACAAAATCGTGTGTACACTTGAAAAATGCATATAAACACATTTTAATCAATTGAAAAATGTAGACAAAATGCAGAGATTAAAAAATGCAGGCAAAAATGCATACATGTTGAAGAAATGTGCACAAAAAATATGGATTAATTTCCATGCAGAAAGGAGAATTCTCACAATCCAATTTGGAACAAGAATGGGAATCAAGCAAAACATGAAGTTGAGATAAATTTTCATATCACTATTTCTGAAAAGACGGAAAATTGTATTGCAAGTCAGTGAATTTGTTTGATTATTCAGTCAACCCCTTGCTTATTTAAACAGTAATCTTTGCTTAATTAACCAGCAAATCCAAGAAAAGGATCTTCACTACAAGTACTTTCAAAGGCAGAAGGTGCGGGTACTGTATTACAAAGGTGTTTTCCCTTTTCTCTTTAACAGAAGTTAAATGTTTCTTTTAATGTCTTTCTTTTACTACTATAATAGGTATGCTTTATCTAAGAACAAAGTATGCTTTTTTTTTCAGAACTGCCACAAATATGTAAAACCCAGCTTTGTGTCTGCTGGATCCCAAATTCTCTTAATCTCCCATCATCCTCCCAACAAGGTTGTTGTGGGGAGGAAACTTTTCCAGTTCATTTTTTCTCTCACTAGCAGCAACCAGAGGAAAAATTTTAAGAAGTCCATCCCTGCCGCCACTGCCCTGGTGAACATGAATCTGGTAGGACTTCCACTGTAGATTATCCCTTCAGCCTCAGGCCCTCATGAGCATTCAGCTTAGCTCTTGGGGTCAATGAATTATGAGTTCTGTAACTCATGAACCATTTTTCCCTGCACTGCACTGGAGTTGTTTTGAAACTCCCAGTGCTATTGGTGGCAAGCTGCACTAAGCATGGATGCTTGAAATAGGCTGGATTTTCATTACAGTGTTATGAGATGTTCCTCATCAGCAACATCCATATATTTAATGTTTTTGTTAAATGAGGCCCCTCCAAATAAAATGAATTCATTGTTTTGGAAAGTAGATGAGTCTTAATCATATAGCTGGTGCTAATCAATGGGGGAGTGTTAAGGAATACATAGACTCAAACTATCAATTAAAAAGGAAAATGTTAGTATGCTGCAGAGTTGCTTTGGGAAAGTTGGTCTTCTGAAAATATGCTCAATTTCTTTGCTGAGTCTTGAATTTTAAGTAAAATAGAATGGCTATTTAAAATAAATTGAAAGTAATTATATAGTTCAAAGTCAGGGACTGCTCATACTAATCAGATTATGATGTAACTATCTTTTTTCAGGACCCAGAGGGTGAAACATTATTGCAAAGCAGTGGTTTATTGAATGACTCTTAATAGATTAAAGTATAATTAATTACTTATGGTAGAAGATACTATTATAACAATATACAAGGAAAAATCCATTATAAATCACTCTTGGAATGCTGTTCATCAGTCTGTCTTAAATTATCATCTAACCGCCCTTTCAGGTAGCTTCCAAGGTCACAGTGACAAAAGGACTTAAATGTCAAATATGCAGAGATCTGTTTCACATGCCCACTTCAGGTTGAAAAGGCAACCTTCCCCTTGTAATGTTCTGGAGGGACTGATGCACTCAGGTCCTGACCAAACCATGTTCAAGAATACACTCTAGTAAAACAAAGCATAGCTTTATTGATTGCAAACAGAAGGGGAAAAGGTGCAATAAAGAAATAAAAACAAAGTAAGTATTCTCCTGTTCCTTCATCTGAATTTAGATATAGCATAATGCTTAATTGGTCTCTAAATATATTCGGAACATTATTTGCTACCGAAGCCACTATATGTCCTAGACAAAGCAATGGCATTCCTCTTTGTAGGACTGAGACCAAATAATGCCCTAAGAGATGAGGCTTATATACTCCAATAGGATTGGCTTTCTAGGAGCTTTGGTGATGTTTACAAGTTGGGGGTTTCTCCTCTGGGGCAGAGAGAAGGAAGACGTTCCTGTTTTCAGGAAGAAGTCACCTCATCAGTAAAGAGGCTAGATTAGACTAACACCGGCTGCACAGATGCTTGTGTTAGGCTATCCTATCTGTCTAAATAACCTAAAGCACCAGATCCTCTCTGATTTTGGAAGCTAAGTAGGGTGTGCCGTGGTTAGTACTTGGATAGGAGACTGCTAATGAATACCAGGAGCTGTAGGCTATATTCCAGTGGAAAGAATTGGCAAAACCACCTCTGAGTGTATTCCTAGCCAAGGAAAACTGTATGACATTCATGGGGCTGCTGCCATAAGTTGACAGGCAACTTGATGGCACATACACACACAAACATGCACATTCTGTGTGTATCTTGCACCACTGTTCTCTCAGATTCCCTGTAAGGATTATAAAACAATCAAGCAGAGAAATACACAAGAACCCCCCAGCTTTTGACACCCCATTACCTGACTACTTGCTCTTTTGATGCTTCCAAATTAAGGACAAGTTCCATTAAGTTGATTAGAGTTCCACTGTTTCATCAGTTCTTCTTGCCTACAAGGGCTCACTTGAAACCACTTGTACACATGCACTACTTGCAAAGCAAGCTGAGAGGGGGGGAAAGGCACTGATCTGGCTGAGAGACTTTACAAGCAACACATGTGCTTTCCATCCCAAGTGAGCCTCTGTAACTCCTTCATGTTCCCTTCAGTACAGTATAAGGGTTCCGCTTTTCAACCAACTCCATTTTCTGACAGTGCTCTGGTTCTTAACCTGTCAGATAAGGTGGGGGAAGTCAGTAGTTGTTACACTAACCCATATGGTCTTCTAAGCAACCTACAGTGTGTGTGTATATAAACATATAATGCATCATAAAAATAGTATTAGAAAAACCAATAAACTAGACTCCTGGCCAATCTCCCCAAAATGCTACCCACTACACTACCTTTTCTCTTTATCTTGAAATTTCAATTTTAACCTTTTTGTGAATACAAACAGCTACACTGAAAGCCTGCAAGAAAGAAACACTAATTCTGTGTCCACTTTCTCCAGTGATAGCTTTTCTTGACCACAGTCACAAAGGGCAAATGTTACAGTTGACATATTGCCTTTAACAGGTATTTCCATGTGATAGTTTTCTTGCCACAACACAGAAAGGTGGTCTGCAAAGAGTGAGCAGAGTAGTGGTCTTCAGCTGAAAAACAACTTTTACATGTCACTAAGTTGTTACTCACAATAGGCCCCAATGAGGTGAAAAGGGAAAGCTGCTTGATATTCTTTAAAATGACATCTCCTCAGTAAGTGTGTAGCACTTAAATAAATCATTCCACAATAATTTTCAAGAACAGTCTGCCCACATAATTTCCTTCTCTGTCACATAGGCTGCTGAAAAATTCTATTTTTATATTTCAGAATGTAGGTTCCAATCTGCTTGCTTCAATGCATCAGACATATAGCCAAGTTTAGAAGGGGAACTCGAATTTTTGCCCCCCTCGGCAAAAAAGGCTGCCACAAGAAAAACAAAAATATATTGTAACACATAAGTTATGCCTGCACGTGCTGCTTTTCTAGTGATTTGTGCATTAACACCATATGCAACTTCATCTTATGATTATAGTGTCCCTATTAGTGTTCTATATCTTTATATTTCATTTTGAAGCGTTCAGCCTTGTGCTGTAAACTTCATGAAAAATCCTTCGTGTCTGTTCAGGTTAGGGTTACAGTTTCATCTTGGCAGGGTGAGCTGAAGCCATTTTTCTGAAGGAGAGCAACAAGTGGTAGCCCCACATCCTACCCAAGTCCAGTGACATAATACTCAAAATGAGCCAAATCATTTTGGCATATGAGGCCGAAAATCCCATGAGCACTACTTCTTGGCAGTAAAAAGTACAATAAAGGTGATGCCCTTTCATGACACTCTAAATCTGCTGCCAGAGCTGCTACTCCACTCTGCCTAATAATAAAGTCAGCCCTTCATTGTGCAATGTCCTTCATCCTCATAATTGCTCTGTTTCTCCACACCCTACATCTTCTACTTCTGCTTTGTTTAAAATTATATTCAGTATGTACTGTCCCATATTTTAATTCATCTATACCAATAGATATCTAATACTTTGTTGTTTTCATTCTCGCGTATTATACAGCCTCTGAATCCGTTTGACCATTTCTTCACCTTACGCTTAGCATACATTTAGCCCCAATTAAAATTGAGCAATTGGATTTAGACTTAGAGAGTGCTTCATACATTTAAAAGTTCTGTACATTTTCTTCAGGCAGAATTTCCAGTTGATGAGATTGTGTAAAAAATTTCATTGGGAACAGTTTTCCTCCAGAACCATGTCTTCTCAGTGTTACAGGCTAGGCATTTTGGGTTGGCATCCTTAAGGCCTAGGAATACACCTACAAAGTACAGAGTATACCCTAGTGTAACCTATACAGTATAGCATACATAATGTAAGATATAATACAGGACGTCAGTAGAGTGTGTACACATACCAGGTTTCAGGTTAGGTCTGGGAAAATGCCTACTCAAATGTCAGGACCAGGAATAAACTACACTGTGGAAGGGAACAGTTGTGACCTATAATAACCTCCTTGCAGGTGCACTGGTTGATATATTTAGGATGGCAGACAACCAGATTCCAACCATACTTGAGGTGCTATCATATCTAAAGGTCATTGTTTTGATTGGATAAGTGTAAGTAAGCAACAGTGAACATCTTTGTTTATTTTGATTGGATAACTGATATTCTGAGTGAATCTAAGGAGAGAATAAAAGAAACCAAGATTAGACTGCCTTTGGGCATGTCTCCACAATGAAGACCACTGTCTCAGACAGCTGGAGTGTTCCTGATCGGCTGATAATCTCTCCAGTATGCTGAGGGATGGTACTGGTAAGATAAACATCTAGGCTACAATGAAATAGATAAATGCTCAGTTATGAATATAATGGGTGCCTGTTCCAGATGTTTATGTTTATAATGGATGCTGTTGAGATTTAACAATGCTCAAGGAAGTTAACCATTGAATGCCTGTTTAGAGATGTTTAACAGCTCAACAAATGAAACTGTATTTCTTAATTGATAGATGGTTATGGATATGATATAGAGGAAAGAATTCTGTGCAAGTTAGAGCCTTTACGAAATGTCTGAATAATGGCCTAACAAACACTATGGGAAGAATGAAAGCACCTAATGATGATCATGATGATGGATATATGTTTGAATTATACTGTTTAAGATGATAATATTCATGTATATGTTAACTGTTACAAAGTCTGTAAAGAGATGCAGAAAGATAACGATGTAGTCCTTAACAAAAATCCTTATGGAAGTATTACATCCTAATGGCCATATAATGTACTGCATATTATAATGTCTTATATGAATATGATGTGATGATGCTCAACACCCAGACATTGACATGTTGGTCTTTCTCCTTAATGTTAATTAATATGTGTGTATATTTATAAGTGCATGTAATATATAGCCTAAAGAGTATCAAACAGTATGTTCATTTCCCATGTAAATATCCTGAGATTCCAATGCTTTCAGCCTATCTGGTTAAACCACCCTCCTGAATTGGTGACCAGAAGTTGATAATAGAACCCCAGACAGAATACAGATTAGCTGACAAGTGGCAAGGACCTTGAATCCTTCAGTCTTAAAAACAGGACTGGGGAATCACGCCTGTTTCACCAAAACCATGTGCCCGGTATTGGTTGGAGATTGGTAGGGAGAATTTGAGTGGGAAGTGTGGTTAGAATGAGGTGATGTGGAGAAGAAGGATGGGTGTCAGATATATTTGGAAAAGTAGACATCTATAGAGGAGAAGGGTCTTAATGCCAAATAATGAGATGGTGTATTGTGCTAAGATTAGTTGGTTTATAGTGATAAAAATGAAAGAATATAAAATATTACATTTCATTTAATAGACTTCCTTCCTTCACATAACCATGCACACTACTTGACCAACATACAAATATTAAACCACTGATTTCATGTCGCTTTTGTTGTGGTCCATGGTCAAGGTACATCTAGGAAGATGGGAAATTTTAGTCCCCAGAGGCTTATAATGAGGACACTGTGCTAACTGCTTCAAGCTACTCAGAACTTGAAGACAACAGTCTGAATCCTATTGTTAGTCCTAACTAGACCCAACTAGAGTAGATGTATTGAATCAGTGAAATTTACTTATGTAATAACTCAGCATTCAGCAACTGATTCAATGGATCTACTTTAGTTGGGACTAACCAATAGGATTCAGGCCAGTTTCTCTCAGAATATATTTCAAGTAGAAGCACATTTGGCAAGCACTTTCTAAAATGCCTCCAGGGAAAAGAATAAGAGGAACCTTGCCCAAATCAGAGTATGGTATCCTGTTGTCAGTGTTGATGAAAGCACACACTGGCCTACTGATGAAGGCACACACTGGCCTACTGATTTTGGCAGGGGTGGCAATGTGATGCCTTGGAAGAACTGTGGAATCCAGTCTCAAGTTGCCTATTCAGATGATGCAATTTTGCTGGAAGCTGCAACTCCACTGATGAATGTGAAGAGACTTGATAAGCTCACAGGATATTTGAGATTCTACAACAAGGAAAGAAAGCTATGTGTACCTTTAAACTGCCTGCCTTTCAGGACACACAGACTGTATTTGTTGAGCAGTTTTCAATGTGGTACAGACAAAGGATGGATATAACAATTGATAGATAGCTGGTTGAGTTCAGATGTAATGGCCATGGGAGCAATATATACCTAATAAATCATGAAAGTGTGGTGATGCTACAATATTAAGGCATCATATTCTCTGAAGGGAGAAATTTATCTAGGAAGCCCAGCTTGGTTACAGTATGGTGACAACACAGATTGGACAAAATATGGGGGGAGACAGTTTTTTCACCAGCTGGCAATTGGCAGAAAGCACTCTAACCAATGTCTTAACATACATTAGTGCCATTTAACTGACTAAGCCATAACCCTGTCATCATTGTTACTTCTGCAATGGGGCAGTGAATAGGAAAATCAGCAGATGGTGTACAATGTGTGGGAAATTTGCTTGCAAGAAGCACTGCAGCACTGATCTGAGATGCTCTGCTGCTCTATAGGGTGGCTGGCACAAATAGTGGTCCTTCATTGGAGGATATTTTCCCCAGCATAAATTGTATTCTTAATGGTGGTAGAAAATTCTCTTATGATACTATTAACACTAATTTTTCTTTTAAATAAATAACACTAAATGTTTTCCTTTGGAGTTTATTTTCATTTTGGATGTTCAGAACAAGTTTTTGTTATTTTAGTTTAGAAATAACATCAGCATAGGACATAGAAATTGATTACATTTTTTTTCTTTTTGGGCAAGAAGGGAGGGCTGACAGCTACTGAGACTAAATGTTCAACTTCATGGGAAGAGGCATTTTCTGGCTCTGAGTCTTTGAGTTTTGTGGAATACCCTTCACTCTGAACCTATATATTCCATGGGCATTGGGCATTTTATACTCTTGCAGTTCCCATGGGGTGAGGTAACATGCCAGATACCATGTATAGAAATCACTCAATGCATTTTTTTAAAAATCTGCTGAAGGGAACTATGCTTCTGCTACTGTTACTTCTGAAGCTGGACCATCAGCTTTGAAGTGGAGAGAAGCCAGATTTATCAGTACCTCATGACCTCATCCTGTACTTACAGAAACCTTAGAGCAAAACAGTGTGATAAGTTTTTCTTTCAACTTTGAGAAAAAAGTCTGCCAAGATGCCAACACTGAGAAACAACAGAAGTGCAAATGTGGGAAGACTGCTTATGGGAATTCAGAGAATCTCTGTGCTGCTTGCTTTCTAAATGTAGCATAGTGAAGGGTAACAGTACAGTTCTGCTCTTCATGAAAGAAAAAAATACAGCTATATTAACTTCAGACAGTATAAGTTCCAGCAGTAATATCTCATTTGGCTTGTTGGCAAGGAGTACAAGGCATTCTGCTTAGCCTTACTTAATCTTGTGTCCTCCAGACATTACAACATCTATCATCCATAAAGCATTGGTCATACTGATTAGGGTTGATAGGACCTATAATCCAGCACATCTGGAGGATGCCTGGTTTAGAGTCTCTTCACATGTTACTACTTGGGGCAAGAGGAATAAGTTGTATTGTGGAATACGGCCCATGTCTTTATTTCATTTTTATCTCTTCTTTCCTCCTAGGAAGGCCAGGTGCAATTCACTTCCTTAGACCACAAGGTGGGCAAGAAAATAGAACACATCTCCCCTAAATGGGACAGGCACCTATGAATTTATTTTGCGATAACAAAATGACCATCTAGTGCAACTGACTGCCAATGGCACTAACAGCTTCATATGGTAATACATACTGTTTGGGTAGTCACCATTAAAAATTGGGGGGAAAAAGAGAGAGAGAAAGCAAAAGAAAATAAGATTGTACTTTTTATAATACTTCCCTATCCAATTCTATTTTTTAGGCTGAATGAGGCAGCCATCTTAGGTGGCAGATGCTAGGGAAGCAAGTGGGAAGTACTGGGACATAAAGCTGTTTCTGCTCTGTATTCTGGCCTGGGTCAGCCAAGCAAGCTTGCTGCCTTCCAGTGCTGTGGAAGATGGTCTCTCCTATTGTCAGTGTTGAAGTAATATTCAGTTGCCAATCAGGTTGGCCTTACAAATGGATTGGGGAAAGGTGCAATCTCATCCTTTGCCTTAGGCAGGAAAACACGTTGGGCTGGCCCTGCTCTGTTTCTTAGAGCAATGTTAATCTGCCTTCCTGGGTTTGATATGTCATGTCCTTATGCTAATTGTAAATTCAGGGCTTTAGAACCTAAAGTTTAGAATCAAGATGTCCATGTTTGCTACAAATGGTAACAGCAAGCACTGAAAAGGATTAGTGGTGTAACATTTTGTTGAACATTTGGTGTAGAAATGTAGTGAGAGTTATTATTTCTTTTTTGCATATGCTAAAGGCATCTGTATAACTGGAGCCTGCCTAACCACATATCAATATTCATAATGGGAAGATGCTTTTTTTTTAGAGATGAACACAGAAAAATGCAATACATGCAATAGTGACAATAGAATTGTATTGCCTGCAATTTCTGTCTGGCATTGCTGTCTATGTCAGGCTAAGGGGAGGAGGTAGCTGCCTTATTGGAAGTCTGTGGATCAGATGCACCATTTGTAGAAAAAAGTCCCAATCAGCTCACTGCTGGTTGCTGGTTTGGTTAGTGAGATAGGGGTAATGTACCAGGACTTGATAGTGACCTAAATGCCCTAAAGGTGCCAGATCCTGTCTGATCTTGAAAGCAGGGTTAGCTCTAATTAGTACTTGGATGGGAGATCACCAATGACTACCAAGTGCTGTAGGCTGTATTTCAGAGGAAGAAACTGGCAGAATCATCTCTGGGTATTCTTTGCCTAAGAAAACCCTATGAAATTCATGAGGTCACCATAAGTTGACGGGTGACTTGAAGGCACACGTGCACACACACACACACACACACACACACTGCAGGACTGGAGAGAAGATCTTCCTTTGAGTGGCATCTGGAAGATAATAAAGTAAAGGTATCAGGAGCTTTTTACTTCCACTTGTCAAGATGATTTTAACTTGCAGTTGCATTTTGTTTGTTTGCTGTGGATACTGGTTGCTAGTTAATGGGAAGAGGTAGGATTCTTTATTTGCTTAAAGAGCTCTCGGAGTGTTGGGTAAGGCTTCTACCAATCACAGAAAGTCTTCCTCATAGCAAAAGATTCCTCTTCTGTTTATAGAGCTGTTGTCATAGTGATGTGCAGTTCTTCAGTTTTCTTTGCATTCAGCTGTTTGGGTATTGGAAAGGATTTTTTAAATTTTTTTTAAAAAAACCTCTTTGAGAGGCTCACTTGAGGGCCATGTGAGAGTGGAGCTGGCAGTCCATGGAAATTAATAGACACTGCACCCTACCTGCTGATAGGGCTGCTCTTTTTCCTGGGTCACTGTGAGATCATTGGGAGAGGCTATGCCAGTAGCAGTAAACAGGCCGCTAAGAACATTAAAGTGTCCCTGCCTCTATATTGCCATGCTTATGGAAGCCATAAGCAATGAAATTATCTGTTTTAATTCAGTCTTGTGTGTGGTTCTTATCCTTCTCTCTCCCTCCCTTTTTCTGCACTCCTTCTCCCCTCCATATCACTCCTTGCTTCACACAAAATGAGGAAGGATGTGGGGAAGGAGAAAACATGATTGCATAGTCAATGTTTGTGGGAAAATGCCAATGGAACTATATCCTCAGTAAGATGCTGAAGGTAACATAAATTGGTATTCAGGAGTTCTTACACTGGCAATTGTGTACTAAAAGTGGTCTAGTAGGCACATTTTTTCTATGCAAGATTGGATATCTATTCCTTTATATCTGCAGTTTATTTATGTAAATACTCATATGCCACCTTTCAGGGCAAATGGGAAAAGCTTCATACACATCACAGATCGATTTAGCTTCCAGTACATAAGCTTCCAAATGATTTACAGTCCAGTCCAGGCTTTCTCTGCTCACGGGGCCTTCGTTTTATGGATCTGTTCTGCCATATCTGCCAATCCAAGGTGTTCCCAGCCCATAATCCTTCCCATGTCCATGCTTGGTTCCTCCTCCAGCCTTGGATGGACTGATGCTTCAGTTTGCAAGCAAGTAAATATGGAAAGATTTGGGAATTTGAGGAGCTGCACTCAGTGAGAGTGTACCAGTAATCCAGATCATGGAGCTGGAGCTAATCACAGTGTGGAGAGAGGTCCTGCTTTCCTTCTTACTTCAATAGCCTCAAAAACAATTTGTATTACTTAGGAAGGGAAAGAACATTAAAAAATATTTTAAAAATAGTCAAAAATCAAGTTTGTTTGGTATCAGGAAACTGTTATGAGGAGAATTCTAAACAAGCAAGAATCTTCACAGTACAGGACTTACTCTGTTCAAAACATCTATTTTGTATGCAAAAATTGGCATTTTCTGCACAAAAAATTACTGTTTTCTGTTCAGGAATTTTGTTTTCTGTGCAGATATGTTGTTTCCTATGAGGAAAATTCTGGTTTTCTTTTTGCTTTTGCTTTGCACAGAAAATAGCATTTTTTCACACAATAAGCTTTGCCTTGCAAATAGTCTTCAAATACTGCATGTTTTTCAATAATTTTCTTGCAAAGGGGAGAAAAATGGTAAAATTATTTGTTCTAGCCTGCAAGAATGAAATTTATGAAGAGTTACATCTCTCGTATTCCTAGAAAAAATGATTTAAAGGCAACTAATGAGACTAGCTAATAACCAAGAGTTCCAGCATGGTACAGTGGTTTGAACATTGGACTATGACCCTGAGAACAAGGATTTGTTTTCCTACCTGGCCAGGGAAACCCACCGGGTGACCTTGGGTGCATCATACACACTCAGCCCCAGAAACCCCCATGATAGGTTTGTCACAGAGTTGCTGTAAGTCAAAAATGACTTGAAGACGCACAACAACAATGCTACTATTACTAATAATGATAGAAATGTAACTAATAATAGTAAATATTGGAATTTCTCTCTCTCTCTCTTTCTACCCAAGCAAGAAACAGAATGGCAAAAGCCCACAGATACTGCTTATGCCAAACAGAAACACCCTCAAAGGGCAAAGTTAAGAGGAAAGTAATTGGAATTTAAATATTTATAAGCCACAGCATCATATAAATGTGAACACAAACTACACAAACTACTTACAAAGAATTTGGAGACATAGCTGTATTAGTCCAGATCTTATAGCAAAAGGATCTTATAGCATTTTTGAGACTAACTGAGAGAAGGGAAGTCTTAAGTCTCTAGACTAACAGAAAGAGAGTGAGACTAACTCTCCCAGTAAGTCTCAAAGATGCTACAAGATCTCTTTGCATACTTAAAAAGAAGCATGCATGTCATGCTCGTATTTGGTTCATTAACTTTTATCTCACGTCTATGGACAAATTGTTTGAAGTTCCTCCCTTTAAATGTTAGAAGGTAAATGCCTGAGGAAAGGTAAAGAACTGTGGCCAGAACATTTTTCAGCTTGAAAGAGTACTTCAGCCACACATACACAAATATATATTTTTTGCTGAGCTCGGTGGTTGAGAAATAAATACACATCTTTTTTCTTTTTCCTTTTTTTTCTGGCAGTGACAGTTCTGGTGCCTGTCGACACAGTCAAATCAAACCTACCACTGTTTTCTAGGACAGCGCCTTAAGTTGCAGCCAAGGAGGATGTCAGTTGAATGACCTTATATTGTTGAGCTAGCAGAAAGCGTCTGCATAAAGGGATGACACAGTGGGGTTCCCTTGTGATCAGGCACAGCGTGCATCCAAGCGCAAGGATGGGCATGGGGAGATTACCCAAACAAGCTGGAGCATTTCCTGCTATTGCAGCTACTTGCTGTCATGCATAAAACAAATACTGCAGTGCCTTGCAACAGTGAAATTAGGAGAGAGAAATCTATAAATTGTTGAACATTAATTCACCCAAGCATATGACTTCCAAATGCAGCCACTTAAGTTGTTGGTTTGACACTGATAAAGGTGTTTGAATGACACATTTATTACTTGTATTTGGGAAAGAAACTGTATTTCTTTTGTGGTCAGTCTGAGCTCAGAGTGCCTTCTTTTAAAAACTGGTTTCTGGTTTCTTGTTGGATTTGCCACCAAATGGCACTCAAAAGTATTGGAACAAATTCATAAAGCCATTATTAGTGTGTATTTACAGCAACACTTTTCTCTAGGAGCCCCTGCCAAATGTGACAAGGCTGGTAGCTATGAGAAAGAGGGAGCTTTTTAGTGGTAGCATCCTATCTGTTTAATGCCCTCCCCAGAAATACTTGCCTAGTACCTACATTATTGTCTTTCTAATGTCAAGTGAAGACTTGCTTCTTTTCTCACACATTTAAAGAAAGGTTTCAGTGCTATGATATTGTTACTATTTTGTTTTCTATTGCTTTTGCACATTTTTTTTGGTGCAGATTTTCTATTGCCCTTTTCCTCCCCTTTATTGTATGTGAAGTATTTAATCAGTGTTTTATATCATGGTTGCATTTCATATTTTTAATGGACTATACATTACCTGGAGAATTCTATGTGCAGTTTAAAAGTGCAATAAATTAATAATATGTGGCACTCCAGTTGTTATTGAATGCCAACACCCATCTGTTACAGGCAGGATTGGTAATGGCCAAGCATGATGAGAACTGTAATCCAACATCATTTAGAAGGCCAAAGATTCCCTGCCTGTTAACTAAACTTTCATTTGGCAAAATTCAGTGGAAAGCTGCAGAGTGCCAAAGAGTTAGATAATCACACAAAACTGAGGCTCAGTGCAACTCTCATATACATTACCCTTACAACTCTTATGCACTACCCCTACATTTCAGTCTTAGTAGCCTTTGAGAAGTAGCCTTTGCTCGAACTCATGATTATTCCAATTTATTCATTTGTCTTATTCATCATAACTTCTGCTGTAGTCTTTCTTACTTGTTTAGGGCTAGGCAAGTAATATCTGAGTATACTGAGTGCCTACTGCACACTTATAAAGGATCAGATAAGACAAAGTTCTGCTCCTTGCCCTCCTGTGCCTGGGTTGAAAGGACTGGAAAATTTGCTTGGTTGTGAGCTGTGACTTATGGATAGAAGGACAAGCTCCAACACCTGTCTTTTAGGGAAACACGGAGATTGATTTCCAGGCAATCTACCGGGTAGGGATTGAAAATGTTATGCAACAGAGGAAAGAGAAAGTGGTTATTTAAAAAAACCCACCAGTGACATCTTTTAGTGGAGGATAAAGAATGTTTTGTATTATAAAGAGGGCATATCTTCTGAATGAGCAAGTGTGCTATATATGGTGTTTCAGAATGAGGACAAACTTGGAAGCTCGCTCACTAGGTGGCCTTGGGCAAGTCACCATTTATCTAACCAGCTTAGTCAAAAGAGTTGTTATGAAGCTAAAACATCACCTAGAGCACACTGGAGAAAGAAGAATAGAATAAATAATTTCACATTTCTATCCAGGATCTCATAAAATCTAGGGCTGTCATTGCAGACAATGGCCCATGTTCAAAGGAAGTACAACAGCGGTTATATGATAGAAAGAGGGATTTTATACTCTTTGTACAATGGAGTGGATGTATTAGGAGGAAAGGATGAGATCCTGTAGGTTTCAGAGGCCATTCATAAATCCAAAGATACAGAGGAAACCATCATTAAGTGCCCCCAACTGTGGAATACACCACTCCAGCTATATTGAGGAGGCCATCACAAATATAAAATGTGACAATAGCTGATGTCCTACGGTTTTTGCAGAGTAAAACACAGAAGCAGATTGAAAATGGTTTGTTGTGTTATCAGACTAAGATGTAAGGAGGTGAAGACATGAAGCTATTTCTTACTCCCACTCCTACTCACTTTCATACCAAACCAGTGAGTAGTCCCCCACAGTACATTCATTTCAAATGTGTATATTTGTGCTAATGTTCTCCTAAAATATGCCATTATTCCAAGTTCTTTAAAATATGTGTGGAAGAATTGTTAGAAAGGCTGTCTCCACTTTGTATGTGAACACAGTCCTACTCAAAACATGAGCAAGTTACTTTTTAATTACTATACTTCCCAGGATCCATCACCCAGTGGCCATGCTGGCTGATGGATTCTGGGAACTATTGTCCAAGAAAGGAACACTTCCAAGTACAGGTCCTGTTCAGGTCTCCTCTCCCTTCTACACCATTATAGCACAGGAGGACAGTGGAGATAAGCTCATTGGCCTATCCTACGTGCTCCCTTTCTTCTAGCTGTCTACATGTTGAGGGCTAAACATTTGAAGTGATAGTACAGTGACACTTCACAGTTCTAATGGAAGGCTATAGGGATGTACAGGAGGAATTCGAGACCAACAGGCCCATCCTGGTTTTCTCCCTCACCTGACAGTGATCGGAGGAGATGGGTAGATATGGGTAACTGAACTGGGTAGAAAAAACTAAAATAATACTCCTTAGAAAATCTGTTTTAGTATCTCCCTGCATTTATTTTTAAAGATCCAGCTGTTTATGACTAAGAGCAAGGGTAGAGAGTGTATGGCCCTCCAGATGTGAGAATCTGGGTCCAACAATATCCTGTGACTGTGGTTCGCACACTAGCCTTAGAATTATTCGCCCTCTCCTTGATTTTCCACATTTTGTTATGGTACAGCCTGGAACTGAAATAGGTTTTTGCATTGTTACCAACTGCGCAAGATACTCAACACACTGAAGGTGCAAAATATTTTTGCTGTGCACAGAAGTGAACATGATTTGCCTCACTGGATACTTCAGTTTGAGCAACAAAAGCACTAGCTCAGGGATGGACAACTTTGGCAGGTCAGGGAACCAAGTATTTGTCTACGCTGCCTCCCCGAAATGCAACTGCCCATTAAATATAAGCCTTTTCTATTTTCTGTCCTGTCTCTTCCTCTTAGACTGATATTTAATGAACAGTTAGGGTTTGGGGAGCCCCTGCAGCAAAACCTTAAACTGCCACTTCTCAAAGTTTCCAGGAGCAGCAAAATCCAACCTGCATTTTGCTCCAGTTTTGGGCAGGGGGTGAGGGCATTCTAGGCTGCAAAACAAAAGGCCTGGGGTGCCCTTTGCCCATCCCTGAACCATTTAATGAAGATTTACACCTTTAAGATGTAGGGATCCTTTTGGTGATTTATGCTTGCGTGATGGAATCTTATGCATGCATAAATCCTTTTCATGTTGCTATGCAAGGAGTTATCCAGTATCTTCTTGTACGATAGTTTCTTCCTACCATAAAGGCATCAAGATGGCTGATCCATGCCCATATCCCAAACCACTGATTGTCTGCCAAGTGTGCTGAGAAAGTTCTCTGTCTGTTGCCCTCTGAAGAGCTATTGGTCTGCGGCCTCTCCTGCATAACTATCCTGCTAGAATGGATTACCTGTTTAAGTAGATTGATCCTCCAGTGTTAAAGACAGTTTCAGCTATTCAGTTAAACTCAGAAACAAGTATATGACCATAAACATTAGATGTAGCAACACAGACTCTATTAGATGTAGACAAGCAATATGTTTGTTTATGAGACATCATAAAGAGCTTTGATCAGCATCCGGAAGGAAGACAACTTTAGCAGTGGGTGGATGAAGTACAGAATTAGGAGCCAGATTAAGCCATAAAGAGTCTGACTTCTATCCTCATATATGGATTTGACTCAGCATCTTCTCTTACACTTTGTGCTTCTAGCTAGGGTGGAAGTGTTGCCATCTACCTTACCCCCTTCTTTCCATTTCTTTTTCATTACAGAAGCAGCTTGGGTCTATCTGTAGCATCAACGGTTTACTTCTCTGGCTAGCCATGGTAGAATAACAACTTATTTCTGTTCCCTACTCACTCTCATGGAAAGCCTGGATGGTGCACAGTTATGATTTCAGACCAGTACCTTGTCTCTCTCCAAAACTGCAGGAAAGTTCCAACTGCTCCCTAAGTTCACTGCCATCTTCTGATTGAATTATGACACTGGTTGCAAACTATTGTTAAAGACAAGCTCTGTCACCAAGGCATTCTGTGTACATGAACATAGTATGTATTTTATACTTTCTGGGTATCATCTTGATACTTTGGCAATAAAATTCACTTTGTCCTTAGAAATATAGCAAGAGGCTTAAAAGTCCCCAGGAACAAGAATGCGCTGGGTGAAAAAGGAGTTGCCCAATGGAATGTTTGCAAATGCCTATTTACTCATCCTGGTTAAACTACCTAAGAGGGTGGTATTATGTGGTGACTGACTTTAAAATATTTCTAAATCAAATTCCTGTTCTGCACAGCAGCAGTTGAGACAAGATTACAGGTTTGTGAGACGGAATACAGTGATATTAATCATTAGTTTTGGCAGCTCATAGTTTAATGGTTAGGCAAAGATACATATTTTTTTAAGAAAATAAATCTATCAGTGAAGTGCTAATAAAATACAACCACCAGCCAAAATGCAGACAATGAAAGTGACTTGGAACATCGTATTTTTCCTCTTACTATGAATTGTTTCTACCCTTGAATTCTATCTTTTTCTGCATTTCATAGAACACTCTCTTCTGAAACAACTTCAAATGCTTTATATTCTTTGGAAAGTTATGACCATTAAACAACCCAGGCGTTGATCATGGATTGAGGAATATTAATGAAGTAATATTGCTTCTTGCAGGAATGGATCTGTCTAGACCCATTTGGCAGCACAGCAATCTGTAAACACTGCAACACAGCAGTTCCATTTATTTCTAAAATTATACAAGATAATGCCATGCTTTTAAATAATTGTGTGTGTGTATACATGTGTGTTTATATAGTTTATCTTTTAACCAAACTTATGTTCCTTGAGCACTATTTGGAAGTTCAGCCAAGATAATAAAGTCAGTTAACAGAAAAACAATTAAAATTATACCATATTAGAGATGATTTATGTAATTAAAATTATATTGGATTAGATCAAATACTAAAAGAAGGCCATACAGCCTGAATATAAATCTTATGTAATGAACAAGGAAAAAGCAAAAAGCAAAAAGAGATAATTGACTTTGTATGAAGACACAAAACAGCAGATATTTAGAAAATGTCTGCACTTTCTCTAAATAATGTCCTATATGGGCAAAAAGTGGTGAAATTTCCAGCACTCCTAGGAACAGAGTTAGATCACTGCAGTCCTATTGATTTTATGGGAAAATCTGCACTCCAGCTTGTCATATTTGGTTGCTGTGATTAGGACCACAATGGCTGCAAGGTACAGAAACATTCTGCCATTTCCTGCCACACATAAATCTCATGTTTCACACTTACTTCTCTTCCTTGCATGTGTTGGGAGTCACCATTGCTATAGACAGGAAATTATTACATCGTCACAACACTATTAGGCAACCAAAGGGTAACTTTTCACTCCAAGATGTAGTTATTCATCCAACAGTGACTGAACTAAATATCCCTTTCAGCATTAGTATAGATTTTATGTGAGTGTATGTACCGTCAAGTCACCTGTTGACTTATGGTGACCCTGTGAATTTTATAGGGTTTTCTCAGGCAAGAAATACTCAGAGATGGTTTTGTTAGTTCCTTCTTCAGAAATATAGTCCACAGCACATGGTATTCATTGGCAATCTCCTATGTATTAACCAGGTTTGATCCTGCTTAACTTCCAAGATCAAATGGGATCTGATGCCTTTAGAACATTTTGGTCCCATCAACTTTAGGGTGCTTAGGTCTCATAGACTCTATAGTATGATGTCATTTTCTTATGCTATAGAATTGGTGGTACAGAAAGACTCTTGAATGGTTTGAGCTTTCCAAGCAAAAGATGGGGTGTTGGGGTGTGGATGAGAGGCTGACTGAATTGTATACTTATCCCTAAATACAGTTTATTCATAGCTGTTCCAAATCTATTTAAATCTCTTTCTCAGTTTGGTAATAAATTGGCCACAAAGATCATGTAAGGCATCTGTATGCAATCTTGTCTGATGATAAGAAATGTCTTCCTACATCTGGTTCATGACCTGGGCTGATTCTTTTCTTGACCTTGTTATTGAAGGAGAACCATACTGTCTATTTTATAAAGGGGGTTGGAGATGGAGAGTAAACTGTTCAATCAAATTCACTTACATATAAATATTTTAAAAGACAAATCAGCAACAATCTATAGTCAATTGGGACTAATGGGACCACAAAGTTATTATCTTTCTATCAGGGTGGTTATTGATTTGCATAAAATATAAGAATGCAGAACAAATACATGTGGCAGAAGTAGGGAAAACATTTCCGTGGTAATTAATATCAAGTTCAAGTAGTTTCCTTGAACTTTTGAACAGTCTATATTTATCTTGCCTCATCCCTTACAGTTTCTTTTATTGTATCATCAGATTGGTCTATAAGTGAGACTTCTGCACCTTCTGTGTGGGACTCATAAGTGAATTACTACGGTATAATAAAGTAAGTGGCAACTCTGTTTTGGAGCACACCCAAAATCAAGTGTAAAATCAAGATATGCCCAAGTACTTCACTCACAGAAATGATACTTGTTTTACAAATGCTCCCTATTAGCACAGATGAACAATATATTCACCCCCTCATACATTTGTTTAAAAATACAGAAAGAGAAGAACTAACATTTCTATACATGCTAATAAAGACTGTTATTATTTAAATAGCATCATCAACATACACAGTGCTTTACAAGGTAACATAAGCAGCATATTGGTCCCTGCCCTGAAGTGCTTACAATCTAAATTTAGACAAACATATGGAAGGCAAAAGGGTAACAAGGAATGAAGACAAGCAAATACAAATACAACTTTTCATGGTTTATTGCTGCTGGAGTTCAAGGTTAAAGGGCTTAACCTGTTTTGGAGAACATATGTCCCCACCCTCTGAAGTTGTTGGACTCTTCTTCTCATCAAGCTGGCTGATGATGAGATTATGGAAGTTGTAGTTCAGTGATCAAGGTCTACATTCCACTGTATTAGAGCAGATCCCTTGTGTGAAGGGAAATTATAATTTGGCTTTCAACCATTGTTTTCAAGGATAAACTTAGAGTTGATCCATTAGCTGACCTATTAAAATAATACTAGAACAAAAGCCATTTTTTCACCAAAATGCTATCTGAACCACAGGAATGAAAACAATAAAACATAACGTGTTCAAACACATTAAATAATCCTGTGATCAAACTGCTTGACAGGTATTAGTACCAGTCAATTCAATTAACAAACCTAAGAGAGGGGATAGTTAAAAGCCCTGAAGAGAATTCCCATCAAAAACACTTTGGTCCCATTCCAAAATGCTTCTAATGTCACTGTAGTTACAGTTTAGAAATATGTGCATCTTATATTATGAAAATAACCAAAATAGAACAATTAGCACTGCAACTCGTGAACTGAGAACAGAGCTTACAAAATGTATTTTATTAAATGAAAAGAATTGTTTTGTAGATCAAATATGAAATAGAATGTACAAAAACTTTACATCTGTTCTTTCAAAGAAATAGAATGCTATCTAGAATTAGCTTACAACCATTCCTTCAAAACATAACAGAAAATGAATTTTTAATGGCAGTACAACAATGCACAGAATAACCTCTGAAAGAACTGCAGTTACAGAGAAGTAAACTGAAAAAAATCTAAATAGTCTTTTAAAGGATTCAACTAATTCACAAAGGAACTTAAAAACATGGAAGTCAATTATCATTTATTCTCTTAGAAGCAAGTGGCAGGTAGATCAAGTGCAGAGTTCGCAAAGCTTGCATATAGCATTCTCAGTTCCTATACAAATATAAATTGTTCTTTCTTTAAAAAAAACCTTTGTATTTTAGAAGAAAACATATCCCAGTCAGTATCTTTTCATCTTATCCATGCAATATATTTCTTACATCTTTTTTGCTTTATGAAGCCTGGTACACAAAGCCTTCACGGCAAAAGTTTAAAAATGTTTAGCTGCAAATCTTTGCAGTACTCTCTTGCATAAGAAGGTTCTGCAGAACTCATAACATGTCTTTGGCATATCACACCAAGTCCCCCTTTTAATACTTTTCCTTTAAAAAAAGAATATATTCCTTTAGTAAAACACCTTAAAAATTTCTGTTTCAGATTTTGTAAAATAATGTGTTATCACCTCCTATGCTGCTTTGCAAAATATACATAATAATTGGGGAGAGATGGGAAGTTCCCCCATCAGAATTCTGAGTGGTTGAAAAAAGAAAACTGATAAATACAAATTCCCTCCCATATGTAGGTTACATGAAATCATTCAGTTCTGCTTCTAATGCTGCTGCCATTTCATCTGCTTCTGAGCTGCTGCCCTCCTCATCTTCATTGCTGGATCCTTTACTGGATTCACTGGCAACATCATCTTCATCCAGTTTTCGCTTGTGACACCTGCAAATAAAGACAAAGACAATGGTCTTGAGTAAAACACTATTCTTACTACTCATTAGTATCACTTAAAGGGAAAAACAGAAAATAAGCAACAAAGAAAACCTGACTTGTTGCAGATAGAGTGGCTTTTGGGGAGGAGGGATCTTCCCTGCAAATGACAACAATGTTAGGGGGCAACTATGCAAGTTCAATGGGTGTTGTGGTTTCTGGTCCACTTGAGGGGAAGCTAGGGGGAATGGGAGGGCTTTGAATCCATTAGGATTCCCCCAACTTGCTACTTACAAATGCTTATTCCTTCTTACCATGCTGGAGCACCATCAGTGACAGTCTGATGGCGTAAATATTTCTGCTGCTGTGAGCAGATGCTATTTACCTTCACTCCTCCTTCTAAGCTCATGCAGGCAGTTTGCATTATCCTAAAGCTCTCTGTGTGCACATGCGGATATATGAATAGAGGCTGCATTTACAGGAATACTTTTACTCTGGTCCCTTTTACTCCTCATGGAAATGATCTACAGTATCCGTAGTTGTTAGTGCAACAGGATTCAATGAGAATGTGTATTAAAGATTAACAGGTGATATGCTTGGAGTTAAATTTAAAAAAGATATTTTCCTTGCACAGTATGAATAATTCTACCCTGAGGCAGAACTTCTTACAAATTTTGTAGCAAGGCATTTTATTGTCAGATCCTACCCTACATTGGATAATCAGTATGCTCCACAGCAGAGAGCTGTGACCTTGGACTTTGTTTCTTTTATACATTTGAATTAGAACCTCTGTGCGATTCAACTATTCCTGGATCATAGGCAGTCAAGATATTGGCTGGAATTCTGTTGGTTAGTCCCCTGTAGCATTGATTGATTCAATCAATTGTCGAATGGTGAATCAACAGGTAGGAAAATCCAACTGATTCAGCAATCTAGTCAGGGCTAACAACAGAATTTAGGTCCTAACGTGGAACAACAGCTAAGTCAAAGTAATGCCAAACACAGAATACCTATCACTAAACATACACATAAACGTGCCTACACACACACACACCAGCCAGCGTAGTGACAAAACCATAGTACTGATTAAAAAATCGATCCTGACACTAATGCAAGATTGGACTTAAAGCCAGTTTTGCATTAGTGTCAGGATCATTCTTGTAGGTCTCTTGTGCCTGTCAGAAACCAGTCCTGGAAGGTATCCCAGCCTTTTGGAGCAGGTATTTGAGATGCATGGAGGCTGAGGTATGATGGGAAGTGGGAAGATGAGCCCCTTCAAATTCTGCTGATGGAAAAACCTCAGCCAGTAGATGTACCTCAATGGATCCTGGCTCAGGGGCCCCACTGAAGTGGGGGCACGTTACCATTTGTTTTAACCTTAATGTCCATAGCAGCTAACAAAAATGATCAATATCTAAGCTAACAGCAGGTTTCACTATCCCTGGAGCACAATTTTCCCTGTGATTTATTTAGATAACGGGTTTCTGGAAAAACAATATCCTTAAATTAAAATGTTTCCTGTAGGGGCTTCAGCATTTCAGTTTGAGATGGCTATAGTGTTACTCTGTTTCAAACAGATTTCTAGAGTTTCTTGTCAGATGTTTAATTTATAGTTCTTTTCAATCAGTTACACCTAAAACTAACTTCCATCATGAATAAGAGTCAGGTTCCTAGTTTTTACCTTTCTCTTTCACAAAGTTTGTTCTTCATTTCTGTCAGCGCCAAGGCGTGGCAGTTTCCTCTGCCTCACATCCCAGCTCCAGTGTATTATATTCTTGAAGCTCCAGCCCATCCATGCCCCCATTTAAATTTCAATCTACACTTTGGCTGAAGTACAGTCCAAAACCAGCATCTGATCTGAGATGAATTAAAAACTAGTGTTTCCCTTGAAGATATGACCACCCATTAAAGGAGTATTACCACATCTCACTCTCCTAAAAACACGTCAGTAAAAACACTTAACAGTAATTTTGGGTAATACACACTAGCAGGTGATATTACACTTAACAATTATTATTCAATCTTTGTATAACTCAGCAGCATCTTCACATCTGCATTCCAGTTTGCTTTTTCTGGTGGAATTGTTCCACTTCTTTCTTCTGCTTCGTCAAACTGAAGTTCCTCAATGGATGCTGAGTGAAGTGCATTATTTATGGTTGTATCTGATTTTTTTTTTTATCAGCTATAGACACGCTCTGTTTCATTTTAGAGTATACCCATTTCTGTACAAGGGTTCTTGCCCAGACCCTGGAAATGCAAGTGAAGAAGTGACATACTGATAACTTAAGTTTAGTGGGTTGTTTTCCAAATCCTTCACAGACATCAAGGAAGTCATTTTGTGACATGCCTGATACATTTCCTTCTATACCATCTAATCAGATTTAAGGCATGTTTTAGCCCTAAGAAGAGCACTAATCTCTCTCTCTCTCTCTCTTTCTCTCTGAACACACACACACACACACACACAATGTTCAGCTTGTGCTGAACTGCCAGCATACAGATGTCATTGTCTGGCATATCTGTTTCATTAAAACCTTTAAACTGATATATTTGTGTTCTAAGTAGATGGATTTGACATGGATATTTTTGGAGAATGGATTCATGTATAAAATTAACTTCTCCACTGTGTTCAGCTTAAAGCTTCCACAATTCCATTGCTGTTGAGCAAAATGATCTAGGCTTCTGATGTGCTCTCCTCAGGCAGCATGCCAATGGAGAAAACCTTATCACATTGAGTGCATCTAGAGAGCATGATACTCTGACTGTTGTCTTGAAGAACTATGCTCATTGCATTGCATCTGATGCCTTTTGTTGTAGGGTTTTCCATATTCTGGGCAGTGTATCTTTTATTCCTAATACTAGCTGACGCAGGTCTCAGTTAGCTTTACTTTGTGTATCATCCTAAATCAGCCATAAAGCTTTATCCTCCCTTCTCTTTCTCTGAAATTACATTCCTTGAAACTTTTCCAGGTTAGTTTTTGTGCACCCTCTATTTCTCTTCTTCCTGCAGAAGAAAATGGTAAAAGGCTTTTGAAAGTTCTTCCAGCCTTCTGCTGCATTACTGAAAATTGCCAACTCGGATGGGAGTCTTAAATGCTCCATTTTTTGTAGCTCCTTCTTTAGCAATTGGACTGAAGTTTTTGGGTAGCTGCCCCCCTCCTGGTACCATGCGGCTTTGTATTACAGATTCCGGACTCACTTATCAGATGTTTAATTTATTGTTTGCTCTTTACAATTATTTCCAGCTAAAGCATTAACATTTCAACATTAATCTCACTGTCTTAGCTCACTTTCTTATATAATCCCTGCTTACTTTCTTGTGCTGTATACCCTGGCTTCACCATGATACCTTAAATGGTTTACTACCCCAACTACAATAATCAGAAACACAATTTGAGAAATAGTGGTTTGATTTGTTTTATTTGTCCTGGAAACTATAGTTTTTAATTCATTCCAGATCAGATGCTGGTTTTGGACCATATTTCAGCAAATTGATGATTGATTTTTTTTTAAAAAAAAAAAGTGGGTGAGTGGGCTGAGGTTACAAGGGACTTGGAGAGATTCAGGGGCTATATACAGATTATGCTTTTCCTAGTCCTGCTTTAGGAGAAAATAATTTAGCTAGCCTCTCTTAAGAGGAAGAAAGTAAAAAGAAGAGAACCAAACCAAACCAAGCCAAGCCAAACCACACATACACACAAACAAAAACCAGGGAAATAGGCATCATTCTTCCAATCAAATAGAGATCTCCCTATTTTTTCAGTGCTCTATTAAAAGAGGCTGCTGACTCTGACCAAAATACAACTGTCTCCATGGTTAATTTACCCAACATTCTCCATACCAAAGGCATTAAGTAAAGCTACATGAGGGTCCTTTACAAGGGGTCTTACTTACTTTCTTGAAAGGCTTTAACCCTGAAACTTTCAAGAAATGTTGCACAAATTCTGTCTTACATGCATCTTGACAAGTTATATTGGTCACTTATGCCATGTTACTGACCATGTTTCCTCTTTTATTATTACTTCCTTTCACCTTATTATTTTTCAGCCCTCCAGAGAACTCACAGATCTTTCAGATACAATATGACAGGTACTGGGAAATAATTTCCCAGTTTTCAATATAACAGTTGAAATTACCCTAGTATACAGTTAATGGTATTTTTTTAAATTAAAGGATTTAAAATTTTACATAGACCTCTTTATTCCCAATTTTTAGATTGCATGGGCTTACTGTAACTAAAAAGATGGGGTGATACAACAACAGTTAACAGTGGTGATAAATAAGGGGCTAAATGTTTTCTGTCATTTGCTCCAAAGGACCAATGTGCACAATTTGTGCAGTTAACAATGTGCTGCACACATTATTTAGAATCTTAGATAAAATGGAATACCATACACTGTATAGCAGAATGGCTTGTTGATTCTATTTGTATCCTTGAGGGATCCATTTCATCGTGAATAAACGGTAATGTTTGTTTAAACTGAAAACTTCAACATATATTGAAGGTCACATATGTCCAAAGCTGTCTTTAAAAGTTCTTTTATTTTATTGCACCCTTTTTTAATGCTTGGTTTTCCAATCAATGGCAGCACAGGCAACATATTTGCTCTTCAGAGTTCTGTGTATACTAAACTGCATTTAATTTCTATATAAGATTAAAGCTCTATACAATCAGACAGAATAAGTGGGAAAGTGAGGCTGGAAAGCATTCCCTTCTTTTTCAATCAGGATATGTGTTTCCGCCATGCCAAGTAATATCTCTGGTGCCACTAATTAATAACGGGAGACTTGATGTACATTGTCCAGGGTTGATAAACTTTCAGCTGAACTTTTTTTTTCAAAATTCAAGTGGAAAATAGTATCTACAGATGTTCTTTGAAAACTGCTCTACTTATAACCATGTTAGGTAATCAGATTTAAAATCAATCAATCAATCAATCAATCAACCGACCAACCAACGAACCAACCAACCAACCAACCAACCAACCAACATGCATGCAGACCTGTGGTGGTGTATGCTTTTAAATCAGTTATCACTATGAAGGAATTTATGCCATCACACATCTAGAACACCAGTGTGAGAAATGCAATTAACGCCTTAACAGTAATCCTTTAATATTATGCTCATAAAAGCTATCACCATCAGTTTGCCCACGTCAATCTCTCTTCCTTCCTACCAAAAACAAACACAATACTGTGAAATGGCAGTCAAAAATATTTATAAATTTGTGAACTGAAGCTCTTCCAAAAACATAGGAAGGGAAAGGATAGATCACAGTCACACAGCACTATAGCATGAACCTTAAGAAGAAAAGAACCTGGATCTAAAGATTTTTGAAAAGGATTCTGTGCCAACAACCTGAAATGCACATTCATCCCTCTCTCCATCAGACAGCTTGTTCTTTCTCAGCTACAGGCCTCTAAGGGCCATACATAGATTACCTATAATAGTTCTGGCTAAGACAAATGGGAACTCTACCTATTGTACTTCAAAGCAAAGCCCACAAATGGCTGTTGCTCTGCCAAGAACAGAAGTGCCCACCTGGAACAGACATGATTCTCAGTTAACAATTTCTAGGCCTATGTAACATATTACTTTTTTTACTTCCTCTTTTTGGACTGCACAGTTTTATAAATTAAATTTCTGCTATCTATAAGAGCCCTACTAACAGCAGCGCATTTCCTTTTATTCTTTAGTTTCTTCCTCTCTAGGGCTAATCATTGTATTTTTACACACATACACCTCCCAACTTTCCTGGTGTATTCATAGCAAGATAGCTTTGGACAGAACTTGTAAGTCATCCATAGGAGTCCGATGCCAAAGTATTACTCTAGGTTTGTAAGTATTTACAGAATTATATCTAAGAAGCAGTCATACAATTATAAATTAAGCTCTGCCTCTGACAAGACTATTTATAACTTTTAGGACCTTTATTACTATCTTTATTAAGTACAGAGGAGAGCCATATGAATTGTGGTATCTGTTTTTCCCCAAAAAACTATCAATAATTTGCTTTTCCTGTGCAGTTTGTATAGGGGATAAATTCATGATAACATCAGCTTCCTTTCTTTTGCTGCTGGCAATTGTTCAAGGAGTAGCAGGGGCAGATGGAGGGAACCTTTGCCTCGTATTTCCTGATCTACCACCTAATTTATTTACTACTATGTTAAATTACTATTTTAAGAAGGTGCCTGTTTAATTTTAGGTTAGCCAATTTTAAAAAATGTCATCTTAAAAAGCAGTTTCTATATTGCACTAACATGCCATCAATATGTTTGTAGCCCTTCCATCTCAGGACATACAAAACCTTAAAAATAATGTATCCTGTTAGTTCTTATTCTGAGAAAAAGAATGAACGGCAACATTTTTCAAGTGAACTAACATTGGATGGTTTCTTTCTTTGTTGAACACAAATAAAACTATCTCATTACTACTATGTGATAATATACAAAAATTACAACAATCTCATATTTGATAGGCATGGACATACAGGATAGCATTCTTAAAATACCATAGGCTGCTATAAGGAACAGATATGGGACATTGCAAACTGGTTTACCTACTCAAGATTATTCTCAACTATTATTATGACTAATTATTCTTATGCTCTGGAACACAGAACAAACATTAAGAATGTGGTAATCCAGACTTGTATGCTCAGACAAGCATTTTTAGTAACATGAGGATACTTCTAATGTACAATGTTATTTCTCACAATTATCCACTTTTTAGCTTGTGATTTTAATTAGATAAAAACCTTGCTTATAAAAAACAAACTTAAACTAAAGCACAATATCATTTACATTAGATGGTCATGTGCATACACTGCATATATTTCTCACATGTAGAACCTAAACTACTTTACAATGGAGATTTTTCAGATATGTACAGATCGTATATCACAATCAATTGGAGATCAAAATTCAATTGAATGAAGTAGGTTTTTAAAAAGTTACATGTCAGTTAAGTTCATGTAAAGCCCCATTACACACACTTGATTCTTATTCCAACCCTTTATTTTCATATACCCCAAAACAGCCTGTATAATGAAAGCGAAATTTAACTACAATGTAGACACATACACACACACATCAACCTTGTCCTTTTAACGCTGTGACTGTGGGTGCCTGCAGGCCTTTTTTTGCTCTCCCTCACCAAAAGATGCTGAATGCCATTATTTATAATTTAAAGGCTATTTCAGGCTTGAAATAGCCCCTTTTAGAAATAAGTATCCTTCTCTCTTGGGGCTCAGGAAAACAGGAGTGTGTTCCAAGTCCCAAACAGTTGGTCAGCAGGGACAGGGAGAAACACAATGGGATCTCAGGGTGAGTTTGTGTATAAGTATGTGAAAGGAGAAGCCTGTGTGTAAAAATGAGTGCTGTGGATGAGGAGGACTGGGCCTCATGTGATCTAACTGAACACTCTCTCTCTTTTATGTAAGTAATGCTTTGGAAGCTTCTGGCAGTCAATGATTTGAAACTTTCCTATTTACTCCAATAATTTTTGGTGGAAACAGATTTATCTCTTACATTTTTCTTGTGTTTTGATGTGTTACTGACTGGATGCATATTTTTATTTCATAAACTGTTATAAAAAAATCTTATTTGTGTAGGGATACGTTTCAGTCAATCCATGTAGAGTAATTCAAAGCAGACTATAGTGAATGCAACTTGTTTAACAGCAGTTTGTCAGACATTTTAAGTGTTCTTGTTGTGCCAAAACGCTATTAAATACTACAGTGGTTCAGACTGATGGACTTCAGTTATTATAACTAACACAATAGTATCTTTAGAGTTCATTTGGGAAACCAAAGAATACCCAACTGGACGCAGTTATGATCTGCTGAACCAGTTTTCTATAGGCTACTAGTGTTACTTCTGTAGTCAGGTTGCTTTTTACACAAGTTCAGAATAATTTCATATTCTAAGTTATTGTAAAACTACACATCCTTAGCACTGAGGCTCAAGGAATCATAAAAAAATCACAACAGGCTATGGGGGAGGAAGAGAGAGAAGGGTGTCAGGAATCCAGTAATCTGTTTACTGAAATTTCAATAGTTCATTTCAATAGTTTGCTTTCTCATGACTCATTCGTCAAGACAAAAAATATATAATATCACTCTATTATATTTTCAGATAGCTTGAGGTAATTATGCCACACATTACTGAAAACAACAAAACTCCTTGCTAGGAAGAATATTTGCAAAATTTCTTGTTCTCAAAAAGAAGCTGTATCAGTAAGTTACGAGGAGAAAATTATACGGTTTCTCATTCTCATGTAAAAGAACAAGTCAATTGAGGATTTACATTCCTAACCACTACATCATCCCCATCCTTAAAGAGAATTGATAACAAGACCTTATTGTGACAAATTCTTCTTGTAATATTAACTTATTGTTTTGTCCATGCTCTTGTATTGTAATGTTGAACTACCAGAAACTGGGAGAGAATTTTTTAGGAGGGATACAATGAAAAATAAAATAAAATAAACAAAACCCTTGAGTGGCTGTGTAAGACTTGCAATTTCCCTGATGTAGAACTATAGCACAGAAAGAGGAGTGCTTGGACCACCTAAAGAAATATACTACAGTGGACATGAGTTTACTTCATTGTGTTTCTTATGTTTGTGACTGAATTATATATGAAGACTTTTTAGTTACACTGAAGAATAACAAAGAGATAGTGGCTGGGATTAATGCCTTTCAGTTATTACAAATCAGGAAATATGTAGACAGCACAGACACTGCTGTCTACCCTTTAACTGATGGTATCCTGAAGGTATCAGATCCCACTTGAACTTGGCAGATAAGCAGGATGGGGCCCAGTTAGTATTTGGATGGGGGACCACCAAGGAATACTAGGTGCTGTAGGTTGTATTTCAGAGGCATGAACTGGCAAAGCCACCTGAGTATTCTCTGCCTAAAAAAATCCTATGAAATTCATGGGTTTGCCATAAGTCAATAGCCACTCTGAAGGCACACAAACATACGGAAGTACCTTGGATAAGCAACAGTATGGGAATGGCAAGTTAAGAGAAGCTTTTGTCCAACATGTCTTCCCATTGTCTTAATCAAAACTGAAGTTCTATTCTAGTATAATCATGGCTATCACATGAGGCACGATCTTTACAGTGAAGGCAAAATACTGATGAACATTATAAGGCATCCTGTGTGCATTTTTCATGATCAACCCCGTATTTTACACTCTGGAAATAATTTCCCCACATCATGTACTTGGCCTTCTCTGCTGAATTTAAAACGTACTACAGAACATTTTTATTTAGATGCACATTTAAGCATATTGAGGGTTTTTGTTCAAATTAAATTATTGTAAACATTTTTACTAATTACATAAAGTACTAGGTAACTTAAATGTAAGACAATCTTAAAATACATTTAATAGAAGTATTTCTGGACTAGTATTCAAAAGAGGAAAAAAGATAGAAATTGGGTTTTTAGTTCTTTTTTAATGTGAGATTTTGTGTTAGCACCCCCAAATGATATACTCTTTCTATCAAAAGCCCAAGATTAGTTTAATACATGTCCACTACCACAATATATCTTTCTCAGGTTTCCTGAAATATAATTAACCTAAACAGCAGTGGTGCCAATTAGACAGCACATCAGTATTAAGTGCAAGCTGCTAACAGAAGAGAAATATTTTCCTTGTACTTATCTACTCTCGTGAGGGCGTGGGCCTAAGGACCCTCACGAAAGTGGGAAAACTGCAACCGTCTTCTCCCTTTCTCACCTAGTGAGCAGGTGAGGGAACACATGTGCCTTCCCTCCTTTTACTCCCCCTCCCATTGCTTTGGTGCCCAGCCACACACATCTTCCCTCCTCGTACTCCCCTTCCCATTGCCTTGTCACCCATCTGAGCAGGTAAGAGAACATGTGCACTCATTCTCTCCTCAGGTTACCCCCTCCCATTACCTTGTCGCTTGCCCAAGTGCGAGCAAGAAAACATGCATACACCTCGAGAATAATAAAATTTGTGAAAGTTAACTCACAAATGTGGAGGGAGAACTGTATTTCTAACAACCTTCATTATTCTTTCATATAACAGCAGTACGAGTAGCAGGTATTTCCATATACATTTACATTCCATGTACATTTTTTTGTGGCTGTCTCTTAAGAAACTACAAGAATTTGTATTCTTTTGTGAAGTGTTCCCAGAAAGAAAGTGAACAGAAATGTACTCCAGCTTTCCTTGATGAATTTGTTATTAGTTTGAACTTTTCATGTTAAAAGGAGGTTGGTACTGAATTACCCATTAGAGTTACTGTAAAAGAAATGGGCATTATAAAGTAGCCCTACATTCTAGGATACTATGTAACTTATCTCAATTGGATACTCTATATAGCATATGATTATTTCTAAACAGTCTAGAAATAGCCAGGTTTTAAAGAAAGACTTTATTTATGAATGCTTCATGTAAAATATCTCTGACACTTGATTGTCAATGCTACACTGTGCTTGCATAATACTTCAAGCAACAGTCATAACCAAACAGCTTGCTGTTTTGCCTGGGATAATTCTAACAATTTCAAAATCAAGTTTCTGGTAGGAATCAGTATATGAAATATTGACAAACCCTCTCAATCCTACTCAGCATTCAAACGGTAATAATTTTATCTAATTTGGTCTAAATAATGGGGAAAGTAACAATTCTATTGTAAAGATCTCAGCACTTGTTATTCCTACAATTCTTGCATATTCCCCCGAGTGCAACTGGTTACAGTCTTAAAATGTACACAGGAATTTTATACATATATCTGCCTCCATCAGCCAGAAAACTATT
>CAOLHI010005501.1:0-66329 GCA_948474755.1 Ctenosaura bakeri
TGGCTGCCAGTTTGTTTCCAGGCACAGTTCAAAGTGTGGGGTTTTGACCTATAAAGCCCCACAGAGCTTGGGTCCAGGTTATTTTAAGGACCGTATCTCCCTGTATGACCCTGCCTGGGCTCTGAGATAATCAGGAGAATCCTTTCTTTCAGTCCCACCAACATCGCAAACATGCTTGGTGAGGATGCAAGGAAGGGCCGGAGAGCTCTCGGACCTCACTAAACTACAAACCCCACAATTCCATAGGATGTTGAAAGTGGAATCATAATGCTATAACACTCTAATGCGGAAGACGCCTTTGTTTCCAAAATTTCTTCACTTCTACACAGCTCCAGCAGACGTGATAAAATGTCCCTCTTTGATCACATTTCCAACAATATGTCATGTTATACAAAACAAGTTACTGTTCAGTTGAAAAAGAAAAGTGGGATGTAGCGATATGACACTGTAGTGTGATAGGGCTACAAATTGGCATTGCTCTGTTATTTATACAGCTATAAACCAATACGAAAGGTCCCTGCCCCGAGAGGGCTGCATTCTAAAATGGACACAGGGAAACAAGTCAGAAAGTTGTTCATATTTTTGTTTTTAAGGTAAGCCTTGTCCTGGGCTGTTTCTTAAGCTGTCTAGGCCTCGCAGGACTCCTTTGACGCTCCTCCCTTCCTCTTCCGGTACAGGACCAAAGAGAACGGCTTGGAGCGGGACCCTTTGCACCCAGAACACCTCAGCAAAAGGCCGTGCACTCTGAGCCCGGCCCAGCGCTACAGCCCCAGCAACGGGCTCAGCCACCAGCCCAACGGGCTGCCCCACCCCACCCCTCCGCCTCCCCAGCACTACCGCCTCGAGGACATGGCCATTGCCCACCACTACCGGGACACCTACCGGCACCCAGACCCCCGGGAGCTTCGGGAGCGCCATCGCCAAGCTGGTGAGCAGCAGGGAGAAGGAAGCTACACCTTGGAAATCTTGTAGCTCCAAGTGTCCCGATTTGGCAAGGGCAGCCAAGGTTACTCCTTTGCCAAAGGCAAACGTAGCATGAGCAGCACCCAGGGCAAGCTTGGAAGTTGTCCCCCCACCTCCAGGGCTACTTCCTCCCCCACCTCTTCTTCCAGTGCTAAATCTTCCAGCACAGTCTTTTTGTGCCCCCTGGCATTGGCCACCCAGGGCACGTGCCCTATTTGCCCCACCCTAGATACGCCTCCGTCGTCCTCTGTCCCACTTTCTCAGATGCCTTTAAATTGTCCCAGGTTCTGTCCTCCCTCCCACTTTCTCCCTTTGTCCTTAGCATACTTCAGCCCTCAGGTGACCGTGGGCAGTTCACAGTCTCTCAGCCTCAGAGGAAAGCAATGATAAACCTCCCCTGAATAAATCTTCTAAGCTGGCACGGAGTACTGGCTTGAACACTGGACCAGAATTCCAGGAGATCTGGGTTCAAAGCCCTTCTCAGCTCTGAAAACTCACCCAAGTCTTACTTCCAGCTTTCCAGGAAGGCCAGTGGCAAACTTCCTCTGAATAAATCTTGCCAAGTAAACCCAATTTTGCCAAGTAAACCCAAAAGAGAAAGTCACCAGAAGTGAGAGTTGATTTGAAAGCACTTAGCAACAATAATGCTCCTCTTATGCATTAGTTTTTTTTAAATATAATTCCCAGGGAGCCCGTTGTGGGAGGTGTAGTCCAAACAAAATACATCATCCCTCCACATTCATACATTTAATTTTTGCAGATTTGATTATTTGTGGGTTATTTGCACTTCCTCCTCTGCTGCCCTATGCCATTTTTAATAGGGACTTACAAGTCTTGCCTCAAGTTTGCAGTCTCTCTGCAAGGCTAATGAGACAGAAATAGACTGTAAGAGAGTGTGAATACAAAATGAGGCTTGTAATATTGATGTGGGAGAGGTGGTAGATAAAAAACGTAATTTTAACACAAAAATGTGTTTCTGGAGGGAGTGTTTTTAGCACATGTGTTTCTGCATAGAACATTTTCCTGAAATACATTGGGATGAGCAAATACTAGGAAGAACTGCACAGAAATGTTCAATTTTCTCACAGGGAGAAAATTTCAGGAATTCTTTATCCTTGCACGTGAGGATGCATCAATCAGAGATTTAAATCTCTAGAGGGTAGTCCATGGTTTGGGGTATTCCCTCTGCTCTTGTTCCTGGCACTTCCTCACAATGTACCTGCTGCCTCTATGTAAGAGGATTTGTTGCATGTCTCTGCCTCACCCTTTCTAACGGACAACTTTGTCTCTCCCTGGCTAGCTGTGCACAGCACCAGGCAAGAAGAAGTGATTGACCACAGGCTAACGGACAGAGAATGGGCCGAAGAGTGGAAACACCTCAACAATGTACGTACCAAATCCCACTGCCCAAAATTTGTGGAGAGTAAGACAGTGCCGCTGTTACTGGGATGGAATCTGGAAGGAGGATGGATTTGGTGGTGTACGCAGGTGTATGATTTCAGTGGCAGCAGATGCCCCCCAGGGCTGGTTGGGGAGAGGGAAGGGTCATCAGAGGGTAAGCTGAAGGGTTGTCAGAGGTGGAGCGTAATGCCATTGTGGTTGGCATCCTATTAATGGCAAAGAGTGACATTCTGCTGATGATAGACATATGTGTAAGCTCCCCTACGGGACCAGTTGGATTTTTTTGTCCAATGTGCAACTGTCGTAGTCAGTCTGAGGCTGCAAAAGCAGAGAGACACATGTACTTATTTATTTAGATATTTCTGTCCCTTTACTCAGAGATCTCAGGGCCATGTACAGTAAGACCAATCTGACCATTTCAATGGTTTAAATCATGATTTAAATCAGTGGCCATTTCCACACTAGCCTGTTCTAGCGCTATGATTCCACTTTCAACATCCTATGGAATCCTGGGATTTGCAGCTTTGGGAGGGGCCGGTCGGCCCTCCCGAAGCTGCAAACCCCAGGATTCCATAGGATGTTGAAAGTGGAATCATAGCGCTAGAACAGACTAGTGTGGAAATGGGCAGTGATTTCGATGAATGCATTAAACATGTTAACAAGTGAAAAAGCTAGATTAAAAGAGTTATATTTCCTTATTTATCCAAACAGTAAATTTATTTTATTGGTGCTATTTGCACATGGCCCCACATAGCACATTTGTGCCCCTTGGTGCACATTATGCGGTGGAGCATTGCAATTCTCCAACCAAGCAGCAACCGCAGAACTGTTGTGCCCCATCTCACCACCGCAGGCTCTCCGTCTGAGTTTGCAAAACCAGAGAGTTAGGGCTTAGCGGGGCTGCAGTTGCCGCCCATCTGAGCTCTGACGTGTGGCTTCTGCCCAGCAGCTGCTGAACTGCATTATGGACATGGTGGAGAAGACGCGCCGTTCGCTCACTGTGCTGCGCCGTTGCCAGGAGGCAGACCGCGAGGAACTCAACCACTGGATCCGCCGCTACAGCGATGCCGAGGACATGAAGAAGGGGCCCAGCCCTGCCACCCGCCCTCACAACAGCACGGCCAATGCAGAGGCTCCCCCTATAGGTATCGATGTGGGGGGAACGTTTGGGCTGCCAACCATGCAAATATAACATGGCAGCCTCCATTGTTAGTCTCCACTAGAGCAGGGCGATTGAATCAACAGGATTTACTTAAATGGTTGACTCCTCACTCAGCAGAATAGAGTGGTATGATTACTTCCCTCCACGTAGAAACTAGACTCCTATTAATGCAGCCTAGAGTTGTATTGGCTGTTTTGGCTGCTGGATCACTTAACATTCCAGAATCTTGAGATCCCAGAATCCCTGACCGTTGGCCATGCTGCCTGGGACTGCTGAGTGTTGTAGCCCAAAGTATCTGGAGGGCCAGCCATTGAGAACCATAGAGCTAAGGGCATGAGTTCCTCTTAGACCAACCTCTCTGCACCTGGCGCCCTCCAGATGCAAAGGACTACAGTCCTACCATCTGGCTGGGGAGGATAGGGGATGTAGTCCAACCTGCCTGAAGAGTACCAGAATGTGGGACATCATCTTAAGCATTTGCAGTGATTCTTCTTTTCCTTATAGGGGGCTGCTGTGCTTGCAGAAAGATGTTTGGAGATTTTGTTTAAAATCAGATGGAGCATTTTAACATCTCTTAACAGTGTTTTCCTGTCTTTTCCGTTGGTCAGATGCTCATCGTGAATTCGTATCCAGGCCTCTGTCTGGCTATATGCCGGAGGAAATCTGGCGGAAAGCTGGTGAGTTTGCTGGGACGGAAGTGCTTTCGGGGGGGGGGGACAGGCTCATCCCACACTTCATAGCTGGGAAACAGATGGGGCCAGATTATCAGTGGTTCAGTGGGTGCGATTGTTCTAGGCTTCTCACTGGCTAAGGGCCCAGAGCTGGAGGGAAAAGATATAGGTTGGCATCTGTCGTAACCCACTTTTTTCGTTAGTGTGGAAAAGGGTTGCCAGGTGAAATTGCTGGAAGCAAAACCCTATCAATGCTTGTATAAAGTGATTACTGAGAGGCAGTTCTTGAGAGTGTTGTTCTTGTTGCATGCCTTCAAGTTGTTACTGACTTACGGTGACCCTAAGGCAAACTTATCAGGAGTTTTTTTGAGAGTGTGGCCATTTCCGCGCTAGCCTGTTATAGCGCTATGATTCCGGCCCCTCCTGAAACTGCAAACCCCAGGATTCCATAGGATGTTGAAAGTGGAATCGTAGCGCTAGAACAGGCTAGTGCAGAAATGGTCTATGATGCACCCAAGGTCACCCAATGGATTTCCAGGGCCAAGTGGGGATTCGAAAACTGTCCCCTTTCTTTGTTCTGTGTACACAAGCCCTTTTGCTCCCTTACTGCCTGTGGAGGTTACTTCTCCCTACTTCTAAAAAGTTCTTTTGTATCCTTTTGTTTGGGAAGGGAGCATCCATGAGCCTCCTGCCTCAGGATGGCTTACATCCAACAGGAGAGCCAGCCTTAGCGGCTCTTCTACTGAATTTTAGGTAATCCTGTTTTGTATATCTCCTTTCCCATCCCAAGATGGGATTCCTGAAACAATTTTTTCCCCTTTTTTGACCTTACAAGAATAACCTGAGTATTTTTGTTTTGATTTCTTCCACAAACTTGTATTGCACTGGCTATGCCACACTTTGCAGTGTAGCATCACTTTCTGGTTTTCTCAAAGCTAACAAAAATGGTTCATTCTTTAAAAAAGTAATCTGAATGCTGCAAGCCACTGACTTGTGGTATGAAAGCACTGAGTTGTTTGTAATGACCTACCTCTGAGCGCATCCTGAAAACTCTGGAATTTTCTTGCCCACTCCAGCCGGTCTGTGTTTAACACCCCCCTACATGATTTCCGCCTTGCTCTGTGCTCTTCCTTTCAGAAGAAGCTGTGAACGAAGTGAAGCGGCAGGCTATGTCCGAGCTCCAGAAGGCTGTCTCTGATGCGGAGCGGAAAGCCCACGAGCTGATCACGACGGAGCGGGCTAAGATGGAGCGGGCGCTGGCCGAAGCCAAGCGCCAGGCCTCGGAGGACGCCCTGACCGTCATTAACCAGCAAGAGGACTCCAGTGAGGTAGTGACACCCTCTCCCAACCCGGCGCTTGGCACGAGAATAGTGGGCTGGAAACCATAACCAGTGACTTAGACGGGGGGCATTCACCAGGCTTGGTGGTCACGCCCCCTTCCGGTCAACCTTTTTCCTTTTTTTTACCCTGTTTTTCCTTGTCCCTTTTTCCTTAAATGTTGATTGAGCTTGATCCTGGACCCCAGCCGCAGCCCATTGGGAATCCAGCCAAAGGGAGCGACCGCCAGGACGTGTCTGGCAGCCCCCGTGAAGAGTAGACAGTTCAGGCTCTCTAGCCCTGCTTTCCGCATGTCTTTCGCTCCGCCCTGACCCTGTGTGCTTTCGCCTTCCCCTGCAGAGCTGTTGGAACTGCGGGCGCAAGGCGAGCGAGACCTGCAGCGGATGCAACACAGCCCGCTACTGCGGATCTTTCTGCCAGCACAAGGATTGGGAAAAGCACCACCACGTCTGTGGGCAGACGCTCCAAGGACTCCAGGCTGCAGCAGGCGGAGCGGCCTCTTCCACAGGGGCTGGGCTGGCGGTGGCATCGGCTCAGCCGGACATGGTGGCCGCGGGGACCTCCCTCGCCAGCGTGGCTGTGGTGGCAGGAAGCCCCGGCGATTCCAGCTCGGCCGCTGCCTCACGTTCCGGGACACCGGCCACGCCGGTTCCTCTGGACACGGCATCTCGCTAAGATGGACCGGAGAGGAAAATGAAACCGGGAAACTGACCAAGAACAGTCACTGCTGCTACTGCTGCTACCAGTTCTCTCCAAATGAAAAATACAAAAAAAGACACAAAACTGCATTCAATGCAAATCCTCAGCTACCTGACACGTATTTGACCTCCAAAACGACCTCTATCTCTCACACGAAATCCTCATGACTTCTCAAACCTGGGCTTTAATTGGAGCTAAGGCAAAGACCAACCTGCTCCGTTCACTCGTCAATTTTTTTTTTAAAAAAGATAATACTTACGATGATGACATTAACGATAATGACAATACGTCTTACCAATATCATTTGGGGGAATTTATGATTTGATTTTAATTTTTTTTTTTTTTTTTTTTTGGATGAGGAATTTGTCTGCAGGTATATACCACACATCTGGACTCAGGGGTGGGGGAAGGACACCACGAAAAATGAGAACTTCCATCTGCCTTTCTGCCGGAGATGTGTTTGAGAAAAAGAAGGGAAAGGAGTGAAGGGGGGAAAAAAGCAAAAGCTTTTCCCCGAAAGGAGAGAAGGGAAGAAGGCAGGGGAATTAAAAAAAAAAAAAAAGGCAAATGCTTTCAGTTACAAACCGCAAGATTTTTTTCTTTTTTGTAAAAAAAATAATAAAAATAAACAATAAAAACATCAAACTCTTTGGCTTTAAGTAAAACAGAAAAGAAAAAAAAATCCAAAAAAGAACCCGACAAAACCAAGTGAAGGAAGCTTACCTGTAAACTACCTTGCTAGTTAGCCAAGAAGATACCAGATTCACCTCTGTTCCAAAGGAAATCCAAAAAAGCAAAAACCAGAAAAAAAAATCCAAACTTTTTTTCCACTGCCAAAGTTTCTTTTTTTTTTGTTTCGTTCCGTTGCTTGGTTGATTGGTTCCTTCTTTCTCCTCATTTCTGGGGGGAGTGGTTGTTGTTGTTTTTTTAAAAGATATATATATATGCTTTTTGGTTTTTTTGCAAACTGAGGAGTAAAAACGCATCTCAGAGGTCCGGCAGAGCGATGGCGATTTTCCTACCAATGATGACGACATTGTTGCTGCTGGTGAAATTTCGACTCCTCGTGGTTCTTGGATGCGGGTGGGAGGGGGCTGCGCGCACTTGGACCTTCGCCAAGTTCTGGTGTGTCCTTGAAAGAGGATGAGATGTACAAGTAAGGGGATCGGAAGGATTTTCCTTTTTCGCAGAATAAAGCAAAAAACGACAACGTACATGAAAAAAGAGAAATTCACCACTTTTGTGTGCGTGTGCGCACGTGAGTGCAAATTTGTGTGTGCGTGCGTGAGTGTGTGTGTGAGTGCATGTGTGTATGAATGAGGCAGAAATGACTCCTCCAGCTCCATCCCTGGGTGGATTACAAAGCTTTTGCATTTTGTTTTTTAATTTCAAAGAGCATTAAAAAGAAAGTTAAAACGCCACTGCCCAGCCAGCCAGCCAGCCAGCCCGTTCTGCAGAGAGAGCACTGTTCCAGAAATACCTGTGATAACCTTTTGCCTGTCCTCTATACCTTTTCCCCGCTCTGTACGTGAGCAGAAGGTAACTCTACCCACTAGGACTTTCTGCCTGGAGTGTATTTTTCTCCACTACCTCTCTCTCTCCTCTCCATAACCTACCAAATCCCAGGCAGATTTTGACCCTGACTTCTTCCAAGCACTCACCCGAAAGAAAAGCATTCTTGTCATTCTCTGCCCCTCTTCCGAAGACTCCGTCGGCAACCTGTAAATATACCCCCGGCTTTTTTGTGTCACGTCTTTCCATGGTCTTATCCATCTGTCCTGCCCCTTCTGAGGGTTCTTCTGTTCCCCATCACTGACTCCCACCCTCCTTCTGTGGTCTGGGTAGCCTTCTCTTCTTGTCCGCTATTGTCTTCCGTTCCCATCAGGTTTTCGCCATGCTTTCTGGGAGGAAAGCTGCAGATGCATGTCTGGGGGAGACGACGCGAGTTGATTGCATTTCTTGCATCGTTGTACAAAGCGCGGAGGACGGGAGTGCAATATCAGGGGAGGGGGAGATCGTGTGACTGCAGGGAGGGAGACCCCAGACAGACTGCCCGGCCACAGGCTCAGGGCAGAAATTGTGTACCGTTAATGTGAATGTATATAGTATTTGCAGAGGTCCAAAAATCCTAATAATTATGATGATATGATTATTATATGAATGATTATGATGATGGTGATGATGATGAGACGTTTGCCAAATAATAGAAACAGATAAACCGCTGAAATACGTAAAAGTTAGGAAGCAGGCTTTCAAAGAAAGACATAGTCATGTGCTCCTTTGGAGGTGTAGTTTTCCGGAATTCACAGAATTCTTCACATTTGACTTTCATTTTTATTTATTTCCTCCCCCTCCCTAATATTTTTTTAAAAAGGTTCTAGCACTTGTCACTGCTGTGAGCAACTGATCAGGGAACCCAATGATTAGAAAAGTTATCTTTTGGATGACAACTCCCAGCGTTCCCTGGCTGGATTTGGCCCTGTTGCCTGGGGAATTTCTTTCTGGGAGCTGTAGTCCAGAGAAGCAGCTTCCTTGAGCTCCAGCAGGGAGGCTGCATCGTGTTCTTCCTCTTAGCCTCTTTGTTCCCTGTTCCTTCCATCATCTTTGGTCCTACAACTCCTGAGTATGTTGTCGTTGTGTGCCTTCAAATCATTTCTGACTTAACAGTGACCCTAAGGCAAACCTATCAGGGGGTTTTCTGGGGCTGAGAGTGTGTGATGTGTCCAAGGTCACTGAGTAGGTTTCTATGGCCGAGCAAGGAATCAAATCCTGGTCTCCAGGGTCATAGTCCAAGGCTGAAACCGCTATACCACCCTGACTCTACAACTCCTGTGTGGGAAGACATTAAGATACCCCTACATTCTTGGGGGTCTTCCCTTGGTCTGCATGCTTTTCTCTGATCCATATAGCAGAACTTGCAGCCAATGGTAGCAAGTGCCCCTTCATTTTCTTGGCATTCCAGTCATTCTAAAGAAGAAGGAGGGAGGAAGGAATAAGGAGTGGATCAAGGGAGGAACAGCCAGCAGATTAATAATTTTCCTAGGGTTGTAGCTATGTGGGACAGGTAAAAATGAAGGCATTGTCCTTCCAAGTAAGAATTCTGACCCCCTAGGAAATTTATCCACAGCCCCCAAAGTTCTAGCATTGCAATGACTTTAAATTGAGCATTTGGGGAAAATAGTTTAGGCATCTGGAGAAATGGAGCGGGCAAAATAACCAAACAAATGCAGGACACAGGAGGTAGAACAGTTCTAGGTGTGAACAGTTTTCAGCATCTCACTCTGCAAAGTTAGACATTTAAAGCCTGGAGGAAATTTTCCTATTGTGAAGAGCCCCTGAATTCTCTGCCTGTGCCTATCTGCAGAGGGCCATTGATTGCATATTCGTGGTGGATTCCATGACATGGTGGAGTACAGTTGTGATGCTATGATACCATTTTCATTGCCGTGGCTCCGGTCTGTGGATTCTTCAGCTTTGCAGTTTTTCGGGCTCTCTAGAATTCTCTTCCCGAGGACTCTAGTGCTGCGCCAAACTATAAATCTCCCTCTTTGGCCCTCCAGTTGATTTGGTTGCTGTCCATCTTTGATCTTCCAGACGTTTTGATGGATGTCCATCTTTAGTCCTCCAGATGTGTTTGAGGCCCTCCATCTTTGGTCCTTCAGACATTTCAGCTCCCAGGTCCCTTGACTGTATTTGTGATGCTCCAAGCAGCACAATTGGGGTATTTCCATACTTAGCTTTTTCTGTGAGATCGTCCCAGGCTCATTCATAGATTTTCACAAGGGAGTCTCCAGATCTTGTCATCTTCCTCTCACCTCCACCGCCTGTAGATTGGGAGTGCTAGGAGCTGCCTATCTAGAAAAGATTCAGGTTCCTTCTCTCAGCTGACAGGCTAACTTTTCCTGAAACTGACCACACTGCAGCAAGTACCAGCTGTTGACTCCCATAATGGAGAGCAATGATAAATCCACTCCAGTTTCAGTCAGAACTTCCAAGGATATAAGCATGGTGTGCTGCTCTGTCTCCATAAAATAGGTCCAGGACATTGGATAGTTCCCTTTAAAGTTTGGACTAAAATCTGGCTCAGATTCACTGTCCCAGCTTGGCAGTTTCTTTAACAGCTGCTGTCTTTCTGATTAAGATGGCAAAAGGATGGGCCCTTTCCCTCTGTAGCCCATAAACCCCCTTTTCTTGCTAGCTTTTTTGAGGTTTTATGCTGAAAGCTCTTTGCAACAGCCACAGTGATCTGACATGTTTTGCTGAGACACTCAGCAGGAGAGAACTTTTATTGATGTTGAGAGATTGGAGAAGAGAAGCAGCAGATAAACTGACCAAAGGGAGCTGTCAACTGGGAAACAGGCTTCATTCCGCTTGCTTCGCTCTTTGCTGGGAATCTGCTTAGCTGCAGCGTGTTGCACCGTGCAGTCTTCTACCTGTCTGCTCAGAAGTAAATCCCACCGAGTTCAGTAGGACTTCCTGGAGGAGATAGCCTAGCACTAACCTCTGTGTGCAGAATTGCATATTAATTCTGCTACACAGCCCACATGCCAAATGGTATGAAAGAGGATGCCAACTGACTAAATGTGCAGGCACATTAATGCACTATATGCATCCATGGGCAGGGTACATCTATATGCACAACGTCACCAAATGTGCAACTCTGCTTTCAAAAGCTTTGACTGTGGATGTTCCACGCAGGGCAAAAATAGACCAATTACTTCCTTAGGGGAACATGCAAAGTCGTGAATGTCTGTGTTAAATGTACAAAACAGGAAACAGTCAATCCATGGGATTCCAGGCTAAATGTGCCTAGCAGGGATGGTCAACTCACAGTCTTCCAGAAGATATTGGATTGCAAGTCCCACTATCCCACCAAGGGATTTCCAATCCACTGGCAGGGCCACATGTTGCTCTCCCTGGGTGTGTAGCAACATGTCCAAAAGCTGCAATTTTATACACCCTTCCCCAGGAATAAACCCCACTGAAGTCACTGGGGCTCACTTCTGATCAGACATGTCTGGGATTGCATACAAAGAGCAACGAAAAATGCAGCCAAAGATCTCTTATTGGGACTAATCCTTGGTGCATCCATTTCTTTTCTTCTTATATAGCCTGGCCAACCATAGAAATGCTTCACAGAGCTGTTGAACTGCACAATAGGAACTAGATGTCCCAAGGGACGTCTAGTCCAACTGCCTATCAGTGCAGTTTCAGAGCATAGGCAGAAGTAATAGGGGGCAGTCTCCTAAGGTGGTGGAAGAATGGGCCTTCCATGTTTCTCTCACAGTATCTGCGCATTGTTTCTCTTAGTGTCATGAAAAAGACTAATACATTAATGGAGCATGTATACTGTGAGTAACATAATTGGTAACGTTTGTTTAAAAAAAAAGAAAGACTGCAACTCCCAGAATCTGGCAGGATATTTGGGTTGAGGTTTACAGCCTTTCCAAATGACCTGTCCATATGTTCTGGGATTTTAGCTGCTTTTGGTGTTACTCGTTTCTTCCTTGCCCTGTATCCAGACCTTGTGGGATTACCTCCAGTTGGCTGAGAGACCATAGACAGATGGGAATCCTTAGGAATTAGTAGTGTGCCAGGAGATAAAGATTTTTTTTCCTGTTTTAATTGTTTGTTTAGACCAAAAGCTAAGAGGGGAAAAAGAGGAACTAAAGGAAAGGACTCACTTTCTTGGAGATTCAAGTAGTTAACCCAGGCCTGATAGCTTTGATGATCTTTCCAGTTTTTCATCTATGGAATGTTGGAGGTTATGGGAAAATCTACCCTTAAAATGGATTATAGTTTGCAATTCTGTATGATCTGAAAAGACATAGAAGGTTTATGACAACTGACAGGTCCATTCATGCACAGGGAGGGTAGAAATAATCTGTGATGTTCCTTCTTCCAGAACCGTGACTTTCCAAACATTCATCCAGAAGCTGTCTGGTGCCAATAAGTGACAGTGTGCCCCCTGAAGAATCATGGAATTGTAGGGGTTGCAAAATGTCCTTAAGAGCAATCTAGTCCAACCCTCAACAGTGCAGGAAATCCACAACTAAAACAATCTTGCAAGGTGGCCATCCAGCCTCTGTTTAAAAACCTCTCCACCTTCCAATGTAGTCCATGATCCTATTGTCACATAAGCTTAAAGGGACTTCCAAGTGTGGTTTTCTCCAAGCTATTCCTGCATTCCCTCTATTTGGGATGCTTCCATAATGAAACCTTTATTGTACAATCATTCTGTCTTTTCACAGAATTTTATGGGTGTGGTGGTGGGAATTTCCAGACCTCACTGTCTTCAGCTGATCGCTCTCCTGTGTTATCTCATATTTTAACCCCACCACCAAAAATCCACGAAGGGAAGAAAGCTGGAATAGTTCCAGAACCCCTTTGGATTGTTACGAAGTGTATCTTCACTGCACAATTTTTGGTTTGTCATGATTATGTCCTATGGAATCCTGGGGCTTGTAAGCTAGTGAGATTGCTAGAATTTTCTGCTGGAGAGCAAGAGTATCTGTTTACAGAGAATGCTGAGAACTTCAACAGCCTACAAATCCCAGTATTCCATAGAAGGGAGCCGTGACAATTATAGTGGGATCAGAGCGCTTTAGCCGAGTCGTGCAAATGCTAGGAGCCCTCTGTCTGCAAAGACTTGGTCATTCCCCTCATCAGGTTTACCCAACAGCAGCTGAATGGTGCAGTCCTTTCTTTGGCAGTGCACACAATTAGGGGTGAAGAGAAGATCATCATAAACTCAGATTTGGGCTGAATAAAGAATCAGGTGTGTGCAATGTGTAGGTTTGCACTGGTCACTTCTAGGAGAGAGAATTTTGTAAGAAATGTTTGGGAAAGGGTCAGGTAACATGTTTTCAGTCTCATGCTTTGGCAAACCAGTTGAAATGGCTTGGATATTTTCCCAGTAGTCTCTGGATAAGAACACAAACAAGACTAGTCCAATCCTAGTCTTGTGATTCTCATTCTTTGTTCCTCCAGATTTTTGGACTTGAACTCCCAGAAGCCTTAGGCAGCTTGGCCAGCAGTTAGGAATGCTGGAAGCTGAAGTCCAAAACTTCTGGAGTGGTTCCCAGACTTTGGGAAACACTGTCCTAGGGACATTTATCCAGAAGCTAGCATCACCAAATTCAGTGGGACTTAATCCCAAGCACATACATGTCAGATGACAGGCTAAGAATATGTTTAACCCCAGAGCCAGACAGGATTAATGCAAGACAGAAAGAAGAAGAGAGACATTTGTGGGAAACTCCTGCTCTGTTTCTGGGATCCCTTGTGAAAATGCCTTCTGTATTTTCATCATTAATTGAACTAAACATTCTGATTTTTCTCCCACCCAACCAAGTTCTGTCCTTTTGGAGTGCTTGAAATAGTTCCCGACCAAAGCTGTTAGCATCACGGAGTATCAATCGGCTAGACATCCCTGTCAGATGTGGTCTTTTGAACACACCAGGATGAAAGACACACAACAGTGTTTAAGCTGACATTTTCCTGCAGAATATATTTTTTTAAACAGGTCGTTGATTTCAGTTTGTGAATCACGCACTATGATTCACAGGGCAGCCTCTGAGAATCAGGATGACACAAGGGTAGGATGTCTTTTGATCTGAACTCATGCCATGGGTAAGATCAGCTTGATTCAGCCAAGCCCATGGATAAGAGGTGGCTTGCATGGAATTGGCCAAGTTGAAAAACAAATGGTCATCCTTTCAACTCCTCCACTGGGAAATTGAGACCCAGCGCAGAGTAGTGGTTTGAGCATTGGACTACAGCTCTGGAGACCAGAGTTCAGTTCCCTGCTTGGCCATGGCTTTCTCTCCATGTGGGAGCTACTTTGGCCAGGAAAGATCTGTCTTCCTAAATGAGGTGTGAAGACTGGGCATTTCCTTCTAATGCTCAGTTTTCCCTGCTGTGGCTCAGGCTGTGAATTGCCCCTCCATGTGCAGGGCAATCCAGCAGGATTGAAAGAGACAGATTGAGAGAAAGAGGGAGAGAGCCATTGCTCCCAGTGACCATGCTGCTGACAGATCCAATTCCCGATGCTGTACCTAGGGGTGTGCTTGGAATGCCCACACTGTTGATTCAATTTGTGCAAAAGTGTTATACAGAAAAAGTTAGCTGTGCAGCCCATTTCTTTTTAAGCGACGACGCTTTTGGAAACAATCTGGCAGAAGGACCAGTGGTCACATGCCATTCTCTTGCACGTAGATGTTCTTCCCATGTTATGTTTCAATGCATGTGAAGATATAGATGTGGAATTCACCTTGGACGAGGCTTTCGGTCTCTTGGGGCAGAACCTTTGCTCAGAGAGTCGAAAACAAATGGAAGGAAAAGGGGGAGAAAAAGACTCACGCATAGGAGAGAAAAATTAATAGATGAACAGAACAGAATGCCAATCTCACTTTCAAGACTTCACTCCTGAGCTTCAGCAGATGGGCAAATTCTGGGAACCCAGCCAGTTCCAACAGTTCTATAAACAGTTCTATAAACCCCTCAACCCTCCAAAAGGGGGAAAAATTGGCTCAGGAGCAGAATTGGATGCAGAGCCTTTTAAAACACATCCACAACCTTGGCTGCCCTTGCTCTTCTTTCCTTGGAGCTCTTCTGGACCGATGACTGAGGTCTCTTTCACACCGCACAATTATAGCACTATGATCTCACTGCAATGGCCACAGCTGCCTCCAATGGGATCCTGGGATTTGTAGTTTGATGAAGGGCTTAGAGTCCTGCAGTCTGGTGCTTCTCAATCTGTAGTCTTCATGGTGTTTTGGACTTCATCCTGCATCCATCCTGACCATTGGTCCTGTCATCTGGGCCTGGGGGAGATAAAGCCCAGAATGTCCAAAGGACTAAAGATTGCAGCTCTAGTCTCTTCCCATGAACTACAGAGAATTTGAAACAGTTCATGAAGCCAGAAACCTAAGGATTCCATAGGGTGGAGACACAGAGATTCAGGTGGTCTCCAACTCAGCTTTGACTTAACGGCATCCCTCTGAACACAAAACCTTGAGTCACCAACAGCCCTGCTCAGCAATTGCCAACTCAGGACAGCTGTACCTTTCTTGTCTGAGTCTGTCCACCTTGATATGGTCTCTCTCTTTTCCTAATGCCTTCCGCTCTGCCAAGCATCATTGGCTTTTCCATTTCATCGTGTCCTCTTATGATGCATCCAAAGTACAACAGCCTCAGTTTAGTCATCTTGGCTTTGAGGGAGGGTTCAGGTTTGACTTGCTCTCAGGCACATTTATGATCTTTCTTCCAGTCCTTGATGTCTGTAGAACTCTCTCCTCCAGCATCCCATTTCAAAGGAGCTCATCTTCTTGTCAGCTTTCTTCGCTGCCCACCCTCAGAGCAATTCTGGGGGAACCACACGCTCTTTCCTTGGCTGACTTCACTGGCTCAAACTGGGGTCCCACCCTGGTGGGAAGCAAAGCTGCCTCCAGACCAGAGATGGCACATTCTCAGGTCTTCTCCCAGCCCTGGAGTGATTCTGCCAAAAAAAAAAAAAGACCCCCAACCTGCACTTCCCTGGACCCCACACTCTCAGGGTGTCGGAGAGGTGCAAGTCACACACTTAGAACTGTGCAATACTTGAATCGGAGAGTGTTGGGGGGACGAGGAGGGGAGGAAAGGTATTACTTGTACAGACCGACCAGCTTGTGTGGGTGCGTGGGTGTGTGGTTGCAAAGAGGTTTTAAAGAGAGGAGAATATTAGAAATTTAAGCAAAACAAAAAGAAGTTTTAAAATACCCTTCTGCCCTTGCCCACCCACCTGCCCTGTCCCTCTTTCCCTGGTGTTTGTGGGTTTTTTCCCCTGTGGCCATTCCAGAGAATTGACAAAGTGATAGGAGGGTTGTTGGGTTTGTTTGTTTTTTGTTTTTCTCATTCTGCTTTCAGCATGCTGTTTCCCTCTTTCCCTCACTGTTTCCTGCTTTCTCTAAATGTACTGTATGTTTGACCTGTGAAAGATGTAAACATTATGATTCAGGTTACGTCTGTTCTTAACTCTGTATCCGTGTAATAAAGGAAATTTAATATCACCCACCCGGATCCATTTCTTTGACTTCCTCTTCTTTCTACCATGTAAGGCTGGTGGTGCTCAAGTGGGGATGCAAATTCTACAGATGTGGTTGGACTCCAAGTCCCAGCATTCCTCACCCAGGACTCTGCCAACTAGAGGTGCCAGATTGCAGGGCCTGGCCCCGAGTCTCCAGGTGGGAACAAGCATGCAAATTCTGCAGTTTTGGAGTTTTAGAGAGCTCAGCTCTCAGCAAGAGCATACAGTTGTGTGCAAATTGCCCGCTCACCTAGCAGAGCAGCAGCTTAGTACAATGTGCAAGGCTTAATGGATTTCTGGATGGGACTTGCAAAGGGGGTGGGGAGAGCAACTGAGATAGTCAGTTTCCTTGTCCCTTCCACCAACTGTCGTGGTGCCAGGGCTCACCCTCCTCTCTGCATTCACCTTCTCTGGCTGGAAGCAAGTTGGCAAGTTGGCTCTCTTCTGGCACGACCTCCACACAACAAATGCAAGGTCGCATGAAGTGCCGCTCCCATTATAGTCCGTGGATGTGACAGTCACGTGCCCACACACGCTGCATCCATTGACTGCAAAGGGACACAACACTTACACAGGGATTCCTGGAATGGAACCTCCACATATATGGCAAGCACACTATATTTATTATATCCTACCTACTTCCAAAGGTCCCAGGGCACCTTACAATAAAAGTTTAAAACAACAACTACTACTGCAATATAGTTTTAAAAGATTAAAAATATATCAAATAGTTTATCAATTAAAAACTAGAGTTTTAAAAAAACTCATTCAAACCATTTGAACTCATACAACCATGAGACCTGTGCAGCCTGAAGTATTCTTGGTCAAGGAACACTTAGAGGTAGTTTTGCCAGTTCCGTCCTCTGAAATATAGCCTATAGCATCCAAGATTCATTGGCGGCCTTCTATCCAAGTACCTACCAGGGCTTACCCTGTTTAGCTTCCCAGATCAGACAGGCTCTGGTGCTTTTAGGGTACCTAGGGTTTATTCAGCAGCCCCGAGAAGGGAAGCTTCTTTCTTGGTTGGCTATATGTGCTCTTGCATTGTTGGCCAGATGTGGCTCACGGGGTAAGGAGAAGCTTAGAACAATGCTGCTAAATTCCTCTTCCATAAATCAGCAGTAGCTTTCAGAATTATCAGCACGGTCCTAGCAGCTTTGCAAGACCAAAGGACCCACTAAAAACCAAACTGTGGGGGCATGCCCACTGCTGACTCACCTGGATTGGATCTGGTCCCTGGGGTTATAAAAGAGGTTGTACATGATGTCTGTGTAAGAATGATGCAGTTTCCTGAACATCTGGAAATGGAACCATTTTCATTACAACCCTGTAGGGACTGATTTTCCCTGAGGATTCAGAAAGAGCAAAGACCTGTTGCCCTGGACTTACACTTCGGATTTCATTGTCTCTGAGAGCTGTGTTGGGAGAATCCACAACCATCACAAACTTCACCTTGGAATTGGTCATGTAGCCATATCTGCTTGGTAGGTCAAGGGAATGTGCATTGGGAACAGAGGAAGCAAGTGGGACTGCTCAGCTCAGCATTGTCTACACCCAGACTAGAAAACCTACCGCCTTCTAGATGCTAAGGGACTACAGCTATTTGTGAGGACACAAATAATGACCAACAAAGGAGTCTTGTCCCATCTTGCATCCACTTTTATTTATTTAAAGGCTTGAAGCAGTCAGTCATCTCCACTCCACTTAGCTTTAATATTGCTTTCCCTAACCAGCAGCAATTCTCTTTCATTTGACCCAACCCCAGCCCCTTTAAAACTAGACACCCTACAAGAAGGGCTGAAGATTGTGCAGCTCTCTAGAGGTGGCTGAACAACAACTCCCAGCAACCTTGAATCTGTTGAGGATCACTGGGAATTGCAGTCCATCCAACTCTAGGGACCCACCTGATGCCTACTCCCTATAGGTGTTTCTATGCCCTGCCCCATATCAAGGTAGCCCCACCCCGTGGTTCAATCTTGGCATCTCATTGGCTGTCGATGTATCAAATGGAACACCTGAGGCCCCTCCCTGTTTCATTGCTCCTTCCAAGCTGAGTGGGTTTCCCTTCTTGACCAGAGAGGAGAGAGGAGTAGGGTTTGTTGGCCAACTCTTTAGCAGCCATGTTCGGACTTGGGGCAAGGTATGTGTGAATGCTTGTTCTCCTCTCAGCTTGTCCCTAAAGCTTCCTCACTCTGCTAGCATCTTTACAGAGCACACCTGTGCAAGTTGCATGACCCATGGAGCAGATGTATAGTGGTTTTGGCAAGCGCATGGCACTCCTCTTTGGAAGGTGTGGGCATAGCCTGCAAGAGTTATCCTTTTGGACTATAGTTCCCAGAATTGGTTTTGGGGAGCTGTAGTTCAAACAGAATAACTTTTGCATGCTCTGCTGTGAATTAGTAAAATCTTGAGAGTTAGCGGTTCTACGCTAAAGGAATTGTTTTAGACTAATGGTAAGTGGTTGCTGCTGGAGACAATTAGTAGCTCTAGCTGCTAGGTCTGCTTGCACAAGGCATTTTTTTTTTTTTTTGGTCCTCTGAACACAAAAGAAAAGAGGAGGACAATGAGCTGTATTGGTATCACAGCTGCTGTTTTTGAAGCATTGGTATTACTTTTTAGGCAGACATTCCTCTTTAAAATACTGCTTCTTTTGCCACTCAATGCAGGTTTTCGATACATTTCTGCTTCCTGAAATTGGAATAGCCACATCAGTGGCCTTTTTAAAGAAGTGAGGTTAGGACTTGGCCAGTGGGGAGAGGTTGCTGTTCAGCCCTTGTATGATGCATATCCACACTACACAATTGCAGCAGGTTGATACCACTTTAATTGCCACGGGCTCTTTCCCGTGCAATCCTGGGATTTGTAGTTTGAGGAGCTACTTGAACATCTCTGGTGGAGAGCTCTAGTCTTCTCCACTTTGGCGCTACCAGTCTCAGTAGAGAATTCTTAAGTATCTCACTTGACTGCAAAACCCAGGATGCTCTGGGATGGACTCATGGCAATTAAATTTGTATCAAACTTCTGTGATTGTGCCAAGATGAAGGCATCTTTTATCCCTGGGGAACCCACAGTTGGTCTTTAGACCTTTAGGATTTAAAGAAGCACATGAGGAATTGCAGAGGGCCAGCGTGATACAGTGGTTTGACCACTGGACTAAGACTCAAAGGTGTTTTGCACAGTTTGGCCGAGTTGTTGTTTCTGTGTGTTTGAAATGGTATCCTTTGCACCCATGATGTTAAGAAGCAAAATCCAGGAGCCATGTCAGCTAATATGTTGGACTAGGACTTTAGGAGAGCAAGGTCCAAATCCCCTCTCGGCCAAGGAAAGAGTGATGTTGGGCAACTCAACACTCTCAGCCTCAAAGGACAGCCATGATGAATCTCCTTGGAATAAATCTTGTTAAAAAAATCCTAGGACTGGGTTGCCATATTGGAGCAAATGTGGTACAGCAGTTTGAATGTTGGATTGGAACTTTGGGATACCAGAGTTTGTGTTCCCACTCATCTAAGAAAACCCAGTGGGTGACCTTGGGCAAGTCACACTCTCTCAAACTCAGAGGAAGGCAAAGGCAAAGTGCCTCTGAACAAATCTTGCCAAGAAACCCATGATAGGTTCAGCTTGGAGTCCTCACAAATCAGACATGACTTGATGGCACACAGCAATCTATAGATGGCAGGAATGTGATTTCCCAGGTAACGGAGCTTAGGGATCTCAGTTGGACTACAGCTCCCAGAATTCCTCCAGCCAACATGCCTAGTGGGGACCCTGGGAGCTGTAATCCCCTCTCAAAAAGGGATACAAATCTCCAACCTCACCTCTTAATGTAGATGTTTCTGTCTCTTTCCCCAAAGTCCCCACTTTCCAGAAGCCGGATCATGGTGGCGTGACCCCCCACCTTTGAATGCTGAGGATTCCCCCTGGAATGTCGCCGAAATCTCTGCCTGGCAGAAGCACTTGGAAGAAGAGACTAAGCTGAGTCCCCTTCAAGGAGAGACGAAGGAACTTCTGCAAGTGGAGGACCCTGTGAGTCTGGACAGAGGAGTCCTGTTTTGGCAGAAGGTGCAGGAATATTTGGTGTCTAGCATCCCCTGCTTATCTGATGAGTGAGGGATCAGAGCATAGTCAGAAAGCAGAACTGGTTGCAAAGCAGAAGTCAGTCTTTTGCCAGTTCTTTTCCTCTTGCCTTCTTCCTGTAGGGAACATGAGCAAATTATGCCACTATGCCACCACACAGCATCTCCATTTCTTTGGTATTTTTACCTCTCTGGGATATGCAGGAGCTGGAGGCCATCAAAGCGAAGGTTCATGAGATGGAGAAGGAGGAGGAATGGCTCCAAGAGCTGCAGGCAGAAGCAAAGAGCCTCATCCTGAGGTCGAACCCAGGTAGGGCTTTGAGAGGGCAGGGATGGCAAGGGACCATCACCTTGCATCCAGAAGGGAAGCCGACTGTTCCGTTGAGACCTAGAAAAGGATTTTTGTGGGTCGGGTTTTCCTGGAAAGGGGTTCTGCTTACAGTGTGCAGATGATGATGAACTTGTCCATGTGCTTCCTTTTATCTATAAAGACCTTAAACTCTGCAAGGTTTTTATAGGGAGATACGGTCTTTCAAATAATCTGGACCTCAGCCATACAGGGCTTTATAGGTCATGACTAACACTTTGGATTGTCCCTGGAAATGAACACATAGCTGGGGAAACTGTTTTAACAAGGGAGTTCTATACTCCCTATAACTGCATTCTGGCTGCCTCCTTTTGAACCTGCTGAAGTTCCCAAAGCTTGGTAATTTTATTTTTGGTGTCTTTTTACTTTTAAGAGACTCAGTAAACCCCTTCACCAGCATGGCGAATGGGAAATTTTGGAAGCAGCAGTCCAAAAATGTAACTTTTTCTAAAGCCCTGACATCGCTGTGTGCTGCACCTCAGCCTTCTCCAACAGGATTCCTTGGGATGAGAATTAAAGTGGTATCAAAGTGTGATAGTTACATAGGGCAGAAGAGTATTACTTCCCTTGACCTAGACACTACACTCCTATTGAGGCAGAAAAACATTGGCTTTTTTAGCTGCTGCATCACACTGTTGACTCACATTCAGTTTGCGGTCTATTAATATCCTTTTCACACATACTGTTGTCAAGCCAGGTATCCCCCATCCTATATCTGTGTATTTCATTTCAACAATTGTTACTCTTTTGTATAGGGGATTCCCATAAAGACTTGCACATCTCATAAGGGGTGGTTTCCTCTTTGCAGGCCTTGTTTTACCCAGAACAAGTGAGGAAAAAGTGGAAGCTGACCAGCGCTCTATCTATGTGGGAAACGTAAGTGAGATGAATTAGCCTAAGGGCTTTTTCTGAGTTCTCATGATAATCCTCCTTGGGTTTTTCTGGGTTTTCAGAAGTGTTATTGCCTCTTTATCAACTTGTTGCATTCATTTGAGGGGCTCTTTGGATTTCCACTGTTACTGTTTCAAAGCTGTGTTAATGGTTTGATCCTATGGTTTAAAGAACAACTTTTTTCCTCTGATTTCTTTTCAAATTTAAAGGTATAGTGATAGTGCAAAAGTGCTATTTCACTGACACGCTCTGGCAGTGTAACTCTAAAATTAGTGTTTTTTTTAAAGTGGGTTGTTGCAGTTGTGGATTTTGCCCGAGTTGCAAAACTGACATGGATTTTAAAAGACAGACCAATTGAAATTTGGAAGACTGGAAATTGTTTATGGTTTTTTTGAGAGTAAGAAATCTATTGATGTAGTAATCTCTGCTTATGAGGATTAGTAATTCTAGTCAGCTGAATGTATATAGCTCTTTAATGGTAGAATAAGACGTGGGATATTAATTGGGCAAGTCACACTTTTTCAACCTTAGAGGAAGGCAAAGACAACTCCTTCGATCAAATCTTGCCAAGAAAACCCCATGAATAGGCTCACCATAGGGTTGCTGTAATTTGGAAATGATTTGAAGGCACGTAACAACAATATCTAAAAATGCTGTTAGTACAAAACTTAAAAAAAAAAAACTAAGCAAACAATTCTGTTAAATATGCAAAGTCAAAACAGCTTAAAACACATCTGAATTGTCTATAATATTGCACAACATAAAGCAAAATGTAATGCTGTTTGCTCACTGGGCAGCAGAGTCCAGCCTTGGACACACAGTCTGTGATCTTTCCAGGTGGACTATGGCGGAACTGCGGAACAGCTGGAGTCTCACTTCAACAGCTGCGGGCAGATCAACCGTGTGACTATCCTTTGTGATAAGTTCTCTGGCCATCCCAAAGGGTGAGTGTTCTGCTATTGAGCGGGGGTAAAGAAAGTCTTGTGTTTAAATGTTTTTCATTGATGTAGTTTAATGTTTTGGAAGTTTTTGCCCCGTTGACATTACCTTGCAAACTTTGGGGGGTGGAGAGGCAGCGGACGAAGACGGTTGGAGCTGTCCGGTGGTGGAATCTGCTGCCTCAATGGAGTATAGTTGAGTCTCCTCCCTCTTTGGGGGTTTTTAAGCAGAGGCTGGATGGCCACCTGTTGGGAATGCTTTGATGGGTGTTCCTGCATGGCAGGAGGTTGGACTCAATGGTCCCGGGGTCTCTTCCAACTCTGTGATTCTATAAATAAGCAAGCTTCTGTGTTCAAGAGACCTTTTGTTGGCCTTAACGGAAAGTGGATGGTCCCTCTTTCTCCTCTTGCAGGTATGCCTACATTGAGTTTGCTGACAAGAGCTCTGTAAAGGCAGCCATGGAGTTGGATGAGAGCATATTCAGGGACCGTGTCATTAAGGTGGGTGCCTTTTCAGAAAATGAATCTACAAAAACCTGTGCTACCAGCTTCTTTCTCCTAGTTAGGCTCAAAGTTGCTGCAAGATCCTTTGCATTTCTATTGCTGTTCACGGATACAGCCTGCTCATCCGCAGCTCTAAAGGTCTCTTCCTAGGCATATCACTCTATGCATCTGATGAAGCAGACCTAAGTCTATGAAGGTTTCTGCTACCAGCTTCTCTCCATTAGTCTCCCAGGAGCTAGAAGATCCCTCTGTGTACTGATCTGGACTCTGGCATTCAATTTCTTTGAATGCTCTTACTCAGTGTAGCCATGGTGTGACTCAGTATAAGGCAGCTTCCTCTGTTCTTTCAGGTATTGCCCAAAAGGACCAACATGCCTGGGATTAGCACAACCGACCGTGGTGGCCACCGGGGCCATTTCCATGGTCGGGGAGCTTTGCCACGCCGTGCCGGCTTCTGTGGAGGGCAACGTTCAAGGCCTCGTGGAAGGGTGTACAGGTGAGTGGGCAACAAAGGTGCTTATGGGGTGAGGAGACCAAGAAAAGATTCTCCTGGAAAACCCAGAGGCTGGGAAAGATTTTGATGCTATGACTCCAAAAATCCCCCGGCCAGTACAGTTGGAGTTCAAAAACACCAGAGTTTTCCCAAGTTCCGGAAAATCCAAAATGTTCCAGATCTGTTATTTTTGGCAGATGGGAAAGTTTTCAGAGTGAACTCTGGTGAAAATATCTGAAAAACTGATGGGCAACAGGCTTCAGATCTGTGTTTTGATTCTCCCCACCCCAATACCCCATACATTTTATATGTTTTTAATTGTTTTAAATGTATTCTAGTGTGTTAACTTTTTTTGGAAGCCACCTTGGGTCCCACTTTGGGAGAAAGGAGGCATATCAATATAATAAACAAATAGATAAATTACTCCCTCTAGTGCCATGCATAGGGGAAACTTCCAGGGAGTGAAACGTCTTGTGCAGTCCTAAAACTGATACCATTCAAATTTTCTACAATGGATTGCAGAAAGGATCCAAACAAACACAGTCTCTCTCTCGCTCGGGGCTAATGAACTGTATCTGACAAGGCATGATTAGTTTCCAGAAACCTTACAGGGTCTGATGCATTTCATGCTTGATGGTGTGGTCTAATGGTTAGAGCTGGATGGGAAAAATGTGGCCCCTCAGCCTTACCTGAAGTGCTCTCCCCAATTTTTAAAGAAATTGACACGATTTGGGATTTTTCTTTTGTCCCAAAATCAAGGGAAAGCTCCCTCAGAGCCCTTCAAAAAGCCCTTCAGACTGTGCCAACACCCCCAGATGCCTCTGCTTTAATCAGAGATCTTCCCCAAATGATGACAGAAAGCAATGCAGCAAAAGTAGAGGCATTTGGGAGCACAATGAGAGGCTGCAGCCCATGGTAGGAGGGGGACTGGAGAAGGGAAATCCTCATGCAATTGCCCACCCCTGTGTTAGAGGTTGGCCTTGTGTTCTAGTTTGCACAATGCCTCCCTCTGGCTGATTCTTCCCGCCCTGCTCACTGTCGAGGTGGTGCTTTTTGTCCAAGACAGATTCCCCCTTCAGGTCCAGTAGCTCCTCTGCGTGTTGGTAAAAGCAACGGAGAAAGTCCTGCAGTTGGAGGAGACTCTCTTTCTCCGGTCCTGTCTTCCTGGGGAGCTCTTGGAAACAGGTCCAGTCTGAAAGGGTAACCGACTCCTGGCTATTTCTGCCGCAGCTGCCAGCCTGGTTTAACATCACCGGGGCACCTGGGTGGCCAGCGGAGTCTGTAGAGATATAGGAAGGCAAAGAATCCAACGCTGTAGCGCCCCTCGGCAGCAGCCTTTCATTTACTTCTCTCCTATCAGAAGGAATAGAAATGAGCAGTGATTTGCTCCCCGGCAGCAAGCCATACCTGAGGGCCACTCACCTTGCTGGCCCTGGCAGTGATGGGAAGGGAGAGCGCAGGTGGTTCGGAGTGTCCCTGGGAGTGCGTGTGTCGCTTGTGTTGCCGTTTCAGCATCAGGGTGCCTGCCTCCTGTGACAGCCTTGCCCCAGATTTGCTGAAATGGAGGCTTGGCAAGATTCATTAGCCTGGGCTCAGGAGAGGCATCCGAGTTCCAGGTTGTCCATGCCTTGCGTTGAAGCAGCTGTATAGGTCTCCTCTGTGGTTACTTTGGAACACCACAAGAGTTGGGGAGCCTCTTTCAGCCTGGGGGGGGCAGACTCCATTTCAGATAAGTTCTTGGAGTTGACGTTTTCTCATGTTGAGTGGGGCCAAAGGCAAAAGAGGAAGGGCAAAAATTCCAGCATGTTTTGCCTTCAGCTCTTGTTGCCAATAGCAAAGCCTTATGAGAAGCATGTCAGAGATCTGAAACAGAACAGGAGCAGAAAAACCAAATACAAACACTGAGAAAACCATCAGAAAGGAAGGAGATGTGGTCATCTGGGTAAGCTCTGAGGACTGGAATCATCCCCAAGCTGCTGAGATGCTCCACCATTGTTTTGTTGTAAGGGTAGAAATCCAGAGGGCTGCCTGTCCCTCCTACAGGGAGCTGCTGTCTATCTGTTAATTTAGGCCAGCCTTTCCCATCCTGCTGCCCTTCAGATACTTTGGACTGCAGCTCCCATCAGCCCCAATTAAGAAGGCTGTTGCCCATCCCCGCAAAAGGAGAAAAACGCTATTAAAATGTCTAGAAACCTGCTCAGCTGGAGCTGAGTTGAGGCTGGAAGATGTTACAATATCTGTGGCTTTTCGTGCAGTGAGATCCCAAACACAGAAAATAGTCTTTTCTGTCTCTAATGTGGTTGGTTACGCAGCCCTCGATGCCGTCTGACAAGTGCTCTTGAAATCAATTATATGTATGATGGAAAGCCTAGCCAGGGCCAGATATTGATCAAGAGTCTAGGGGAAAATCTTGATCTTTCCAGTGACTGAGAAAGCAGCTTAGATGAAGAGAACTCTGATAAGTTTGACGTCTTGCAAACCTCCCTTGACCTCTCTTGGGACGGAGCTGGTGGGTGGCATCTCTCCTTACGTAGAGCACCTGAGGCAAAGAATCTTCATTTCTACCCTGCCCTACTTCTTTTCTTTCATTTTTCTCCCTTCAAGTCCTCTTTTTAAATTCTGCTCCTACAGCTAATCCCCCACTAGATTAGGCTCATTGACTTGTTTTCCAAGAATGGAGCTTGTATTTTTTAAGACTCATTGCAAACGGGAGTGTGTGTTTGTGTGTATTTTCCCTTTCCAGGGGTCGTGGAAGACTGTCTCCTTGGTACACACCCTACTAGATGGTAGAATGAGAGGATCCAAGCAGTGCTCCCAGAGTCCACTTGGAAATGAATTGGAGAGGAAAAGCATGTGAGCCCACCAAAATGAAGACTGTTCTGGTTCATTGTGAGTTGTTTGTGTTGAGTTGTTGTGCTGTTCTTCAAAAAAAAAAAAGAAAAAAATTGCAGGGGATGTGCAGCTTCAGCAGAGAGGACATTCATTGACACCCAAGGCTTCTGGACTGGCTTACGGCTGCAAAAACGACCCTTCTAAATGAATCTCTGTGTTTTGGAACTGCTCCTTGAGTTCTCTTGGCAGTGAATAGAAAACCAAAGCCTCATTGTAGTGCCTGGACTCCCCTTTCCTTTTACTAACCCACCTTGCGACATCAGGTATCCTGGATCATGCTGGAAAGCCCATCTGCTGATCTTTGTGGTGCAGGCAACAGTCCCTTGATTCTGCCCATTAAAAGGGGTTTGAAGAGGTAGCCAAGGAATCTGTTGATAGGGGTTTCCACATATGCAGCACTTAAACCGCGTAAGGACTTGGCTGCCAGGAATGATGCTGGATCTACTCCATTGGCAGACTAAGGCTATAGAAATCTGGCTTGTAAAATACTTGTTTATCACTCCCTATTTCCTTCAGATGAGTGTATATATGTGATGAATCATACACCTAGATCAGTGTCACCGTCTTCCTGCTCCATCTCCAAGGAAGCTGGTCAGTTATGAGTCCCGCTGTTACAGAATGTCAGTTCCTTTCCTTTTCAGGGATTCCTAGCCAAAGCCATTAGTTACATCCATAAAACTGGATAAAGTTTGCAAGGCAGATAGACTAGGAAGTTTGTCTCTGTCTTGCTCTCCTCAGGTGTTTTTATGCAATATTTTGGAAGATCTCTACCATTCATTAAACCTTGCTTTGTAGGGAACCCCTTTTTGCTACGTAACCCAGTTATAAGGTTTGCAACAGCTCTTGAAAGCCATGGTGTCATAGAGCTGAGATTGCCCTTCCTTGCCTGCTTAAATTGATGAGTCTAATTTGAGCTTTTTAATATCTGTTTCTTGCACAGCCTGGGAGCAGCTGGGGAGGCCAAAGAAAAGATGCAGTTCCATGGGTGGTAATAGGCCAGCGGGCAGGAAACTGCTGAAAAAATTACCAGTTAACAGTTGGTTTTGTTTTGCCTGCCTTCAGACTTCACAGCTTGGGAAATTTCTTCTTTGGACTGCAAGTCCCATAATCCCCAGTCAGCACATTACTGGTGGGAGATTTTGAAAACTGCATTCCAAACTTTCCCATGCTTTGCTTTGTATTCCTCTTCTAGTATCCACTCCTCCTCCTTTTAAATGAATATAAGAAGATTTTGCTTAAAGCTAACAAATACAGTTTTTTAATTATTATTATTGTGCTGATCGGCTATATCTCTGTTCAGACTGTTCAATTTTTTTGTTCCAGTGGGGTGAAAAAGGGGTGAGAAAAAAAAGTGCTCTGGTTTCTGCACCTTGAAATTGGACTTGTCAGGTTAAAAATTGTATCTTGAAACCTGTGAAGATGGTGGAGTTCATAAAGGGGAAAAAAAGCATCACCTTGTCTTATAAATTGCACTGTGCAAAGTCCGGTCACACACTTTTTCTTAAGTTGTCTTTCACTTCTAGTCTTCTTGCAGTAGCCAAACAAATCTAAAAGAAATGTGTGTTCAGTTCTCTAAATTCCATCCAGTTTCTTCAAGGCCTAAAATAGCAGTGTGTGAGGTGCCCAGTGTTACCTTTTAGTGGACAGAAAGGCTGACCTTTGTGTTTGGGCTAGCAAAAAGATGCAATGCATTGATTGACATTGTTGTTTTTAAAATAATAGTTCCCCAGGGAAATGCTTCCTGTACCTGACCCCACTGAGATGAATGGGAGCTTGAACGAGAACATGACTCCCACATATTTCAAGGGGGTTTATGGGAGAGCCTTTCCCAGGTGAGTCATGAATAGGCAGACGTTGAAGAGAAGCAGAGTGAAAAACGGGGATTCCGTATTAAAGCACTCGTGCCTATGAATAGAGATGCAGTTTGTCATAAAGCTGTTTTGTAAGATGTTAATATATTTTTTAAACAAAATAAATGCTTCTACTAATTAAACCAAGTCCAAAATTTAAGTGTTGGCTGTGGATCTGTCTTCTCACCCTCCTCTGTGGAAAGCACCTTAAACAGCAACTGTGTAAGACACCACCAGCTTCCTTTTCTCCACTTTGGTGAACAAATACTTCAGACCAGCTTACTGAGAAAAGGATTTATTTTATAGAGCATGACTTGGGAGAGCAACAACACACATTACATACAGAACATCAAATAAATATGTACAGCTGGGTGCAGTTTTCATAGGTGACGGAGGTGGGGGCTTCAGCATACTTGCACCATCATAGATGTCACCATGTTGTCAAAGGCCCTTGGGAACACAAAGACAGAAAGTATGAGGGAAGCTGCAAACATGTAGGAGCACAGAACCACTCACAAACAGACCAGCTAGTTCACATTATAAGAGAATACTTCCCGCACCCATATCATATGTTAGAGCTTGGGAAAGTTGTTTTTTTTGGACAACAGCTCCCAGAATTCCTCAGCCAGTATGCTGCCTGGTGGATTCTGTGACTTGTATTCTAAAGAAAAGCAAGCTCTGCTGTACGTGCACAATCACTCCTGCAGTTACAAGTTTCTTCCACATTGCAAGGCTCAGGTCCAGGTTATATGAAGGACAACATCTCCCTTTAGGAGCTTTCCATGGACATAGGATTTATTCAGCAGAAGTTTAGAGCAATGCTGCCAAATTCCTGTTCCATAAATCAGCAGTAGCTTTCAGAATTATCAGCACGGTCCTAGCAGCTTTGCAAGACCAAACGACCCACTAAAAACCGAACTGTGGGAGCACACCCACTGCTGACTCACCTGGATTGGATCTGGTCCCCGGGGTTATAAAAGGGGTTGCACATGACATCTGTGTAAGAATTATGCAGTTTTCTGAACATCTGGAAAGGGAAGGATTTTTGTTACAACCCTGTAGGGACTGATTTGCCCTAAGGGTTCAGAAAGAGCAAAGGCCTGTTGCCCTGGACTTACACTTCGGATTTCATTGTCTCGGAGAGCTGTGTTTGAAGAATCCACAACCATCACAAACTTCACCTTGGAATTGGTCACGTAGCCATATCTGCTTGGTCAGTCAAGGGAACGTGCATTGGGAACAAAGGAAGCAAGTGCTCAGCATTTTTTGTCTACACCCTGGCTAGAAAACCTGCGACTTTCTAGATGCTGAAGTAATGCAACTCCCATCAATCTTCACCCTGGCCATGTTGGCTGGGAACTCTAGTCCAAAATCATCTGGAAAGCCCCATGTTCCCTAGCACTGAACAAACTTAACTGCCAACATCTCTCCAAGGCTTCAGATCTGTTTTCTTTCAGAGGGTGAGGATTCAACCTTCCTGTCCCTGAGTTATGGTACCAGCCACAGACAAAATCTGCTAAGAACTACCAGGCTCAACCGAAAGAGTTCTCAGGCAAAATATATCTTGCCCAGATGGGTACCCACCTATTGTATGGCTGCCTCCTATATCCTCACCTATTCTCCAAGTCTAACCTGTATTAACTCACATACTTGAAACTGATTACAGGGGCAGCAAATTTCAAACTCTTTCCTTTAACTGAATAGAGGATCAGGCTGCCCTGGGGGAAGTGTGGACAGGAAGAGTCACACTGCCATAACAGTGGCACATTGCCTAATGTCACAGTTTAGCTGCTAAGCTAAAGATGAAAGTGTATGGAACATAACAAATTGATCTGAGCAGCAGTGTGAGGCTGTGCTGGACTTGGGGAGGTTGAGGTTCTACTCCCCACTGAGTTATGAAAATCTCTCAGCGATATTGGGCCAGCCACATACTTTCACTCTTATCTGCCTTACAGGGCTGTCCAACTGCTAGTATCAAACACCACAGCATTTGGATTTAGGCCAAATCTAGTCTACAAAAGCTTATGCTACCAAGTTCCTTCTCTCAGTCTCAAAGGTGCTACAAGATCCCTTTGCATATCAGTAGCATCACACACACACACACCCATTAAAAAAAAAGAGAAGCAGCAAATATAAACAGCACAGCATATTATCAGAAATCCTCTCCCCTCCTCTCTGGCCACAAGCAATTAGACCTAAAAAAAAGTCTGCCAAAACAAAACCATCTTCAGCCTAGTCTCTGCAGAAGGGAGTTCCAGGTAATAACAGCCGCCCTCTGGAATAATATGCCAGGGTGGCAAGGAGGGATCCTAAGGAATGATCTTGACACGCACTGAAGATACACTTTGTAGTCTTCTGTGGGGTACAACAGCCCCAGGTAGAGCTCCCTCTGGTCCACAAGGGCCTTCCCCATGGCTGATATCTTCTCATCCACAACATCAAGGGAGGTGTGCACAGTGTAGTGGAACTTCAATTCATTTTCTGTTGGGACACTCTTGATGTACAGAGGATAGTTCTGGAGGGAAAATGATAAGACATTAAGCTGGGAAAGGATTTCTCCACAGATCCAGCAAGTATGAACTCCCTGTCCTATGAGTGGTTTAAGAAGAAACTTTTCTGACCAGTTTTAACTCAGAATCCACTATGAACAGCTCTCTAAACCAGTACTGGGTCCTCCTGATGCTGTGCCACTGCAACTCTCAACATTTTGATCACTTCCTCTGGGTACATTCTAGCTCGTCCATACCCTTCTTGAACTGTGGTGCCCAGAACGGGACAAAGGATTCCAGATGAGGTCTGACCGAAAAAGAATAGAATGGTGCTGCTACTTCCCTCAGTCTGGACACGATGCTCCTGCTGAAGCAGCCCAGAATGGCATTGCCTTTTTGGCTGCCACATCACACTGCTGCCACCATGTTTACTTTGTGGTCTACTAAGACCCCTAGATCTTTTCCGTACATATTGTTGTCAAGCCAGGGCTCACACAGGTATATCCAGTTACCGTGGGTTGCAGGGAAGGTATGGTAAAAGTGCTGCCAATCCCGCTCCCCAATTCCTCCAGAATCCCCATGGAATCATAGAATCATAGAAATGTAGAGTTGGAAGAGACCACAGGGGCCATCCAGTCCAACCCCCTGCCATGCAGGAACACCCTCAAAGCACTCCCGACAGATGGCCATCAAGCCTCTGCTTAAAAACCTCCAAGGAAGGAGACTCCACTACACTCCGAGGCAGCAGATTCCCCTGCTGGACAGCCCTGACTGTCAGGAAGTTCCTCCTGAGGTTCAGGTGGAATCTCCTTTCCTGCAGCTTGAATCCATTGCTCCTTGACCTGGTCTCTGGAGCAGCAGAAAACAAGCCCTCTCCTTCCTCTACGTGGCATCCCTTCAAATATTTAAACATGGCTCTCATGTCCAGTCTTAACCTCCCCTTCTGCAGACTAAACATACCCAGGTCTCTAAGTCTATCCTCATAGGGCTTCATGGCTTCCAGGTCTCTCACCATTTTGGTCGCCCTCCTCTGGACTTGCTCCAGCTTGTCAATATCCTTCTTGAATTGGGGTGCCCAGAACTGGACACAGTATTCAAGATGGGGTCTAACCAAAGCAGAGAAGAGTGGTACCAGGACCTCTCTCGATCTAGACACCATACTCCTATTGATGCAGCCGAGAATTGCATTGGCTTTCTTGGCTGCCGCATCACACTGCTGGCTCATGTTCAGCTTGTGGTCTATGAAGGCTCCTAGACCCCTTTCGCACGTACTGCTATCCAGCCACGTGCAGTGCTTTGAATACTGGACTAGGACTTTGGAGACCAGGGTTCGAATCCCCTCTGCTGAGCCTTGGAAACCCCCCCTGGGCAAGCCACACTCTCTCAGCCTCAGAGGGAGGCAAAGGCAACCCCCTTCTGAACAAATCTTGCCAAGAAAAACCCATGACAGGTTCACCTTAGGGTAGCCATAAGTGGGAAACAACCTGAAGGTACAGCACAGCATCCTTGCCTGGCCCGACTCCCCTGCTTTCCTCCATCCCTCCCAGCCTCCCCCCGGCTCAGTCTCTGCCCCATTCAGATTCCAAATATCCCACCCTCAATTGCCACCGAGACCCCCCCCCCATCCATCCATCCATCCCTTCTCCCACCTCCTTGGCGATCACAGCGATACAAACCGCCATCTTGGCTACTGGCGGACTTGCCGTCTCCTCCCTTTTCCTGCGACAGCTTCCTTTGCCCCTACTTGTGCCCACGTGACCCGAGAACCAATGAGCGCAGCAGGACTCCGGCGCGGGATCACGTGACCCGCCGTTCCTTTTTTTTTCCTTTCTGTCGCGTCCGAGAGAAAGAAGATTTTGTTCCCATCGAGTGGGACCAGGCGACAGCTTAACTTCCGGCTTCTCTTCGACCTCAGCCGCCACTCTCGTATGCGGGGCGCAGTGAGGGAACATTTTCCCCTCCCAGCGCTCTTTCTCAGAAAAGGCGACAGTTTTGAAAAAGGAAGGGCAGGAGCTACTCCCCTGATGGCAAATCTCTGTGAGGCTCCTCCTCGCCATAGAGTTATCAGGGGCCATCGATGGAGAACCGGAAGTGTCACGAGAGTCCCACCGGGCGTCCCGCAGGTCTCTTTGCCGGAGCCCGTTTCCTTTCCCCTTCCCAATCCTCTCGGCAGTCCGACCTAGGGGGCTGCGGTTGCCATGGAGACGACACTGCCGGCGGTGCTGGTGGGGCTGTGCGGCCTAGCCGCCCTCTCGAGCCCGGTTGGGGCGACCACCAAGGCCCCCCCGCCCGGGCCCCCCAACCTGGTCCTGCTGCTTATGGACGATGTGAGCCGGGGGGGCGGGGGGAAGCAGGGAGACTTTGGGGTGGGGCGGTGCTGCGAAGCGTAGTCCCAAAAGTAACTTTTCCAAGTTCTGTAGGCGGGGTGGGGAAAAGGCAGCTGTGCTCCCGTGTGTGTGGGGAGAGAAGGAAGCAGAGGGAGCAACTCAACCTGGAAAAGTTATTTTGGGGACTGCAACTCCCACAATCCCCGCAACAGCCGTGGCCCCTGGCTGTGGCGGCCCCCAAAAGTAACTTTTCCAAGCCTTGGCTGGTGAGCGGCGAAATGTAACGAGAGGCGAAAGCAACAGGGGAAGCCTTGAGGAGATTGCCTCGCTGCCATGGCGCTTGGAAAAGTTACTTACTTGTTGGACTGCAGCTCCAGAATCCCTCCCCCCATCTAACAAAGACTCTGGGTGTTGCAGTCCAAAAAAGTAACTTTTCTAAGCTCTGCCGTGGAATCGTTTTCACAGTTACTTAAATGTTAAAGTGCTGTTGGTGTGTGTTGTGTTACTGAGTGTGAGTCAGGCCTCTGTTTTAAGTGATTCATATTCATGGGAATAGCATTCCGTGCCTAAGTCATTACGCTGGCTTTAGCGTTTCCCATTTCTTTGTGAAAGCTGGACGGTAAAGAAAGCGAAGAGAAAAAACAGAATCATCTCATTTGAAACGAGTGTTATATACCCAGCGTGGGATTTTGTTTTCTCATACTTGTTAGAAAACGATGGTCCTGCGTCTCTCATTCCCCAAACTGTCTTGATCGTTAGCGGTACCTTTTCCCTATATCCCCCAGTCTAATCTGTATTCAGAGTTATTAACATACAGAGGTTGGGTTCCTGAGGGAAGAAGGCACTGCCCTCCTCCTTGCTGCTGGGCCTCGTCTCCATAGCAGCCGGCCTTTTCAAGGCAGGCACATGTGACTGAGGCCCAAGAGCTCTCTGGCTGAGAGAGCCCCTCCCTAAACTGAACGGCGAACCCCAAGATTCCGTAGAATCTTCTTGGGCAGCCAATCATTTGAGGTCTTTGCCCGATACAGCCAATGAAACAAACTTTTATATATTGGATGTGGTGCTGGAGGAGAGTTCCATGGATTGCATAGGCATCTCTAAAATACATACATACATAAATTGATTTTAGAACCAATAATAAATAAATAAATAAATGGATTTTAGAGCGAATGAAACTGAACTTTCACTTGAAACCAAGATGAGTAAACTGAGGCTTTCCTACTTTGGCCGTATTATGAGATGGCATGACTCAGTGGGGAAGATGCTGATGCTTGGAAAAGGTGGAAGGCAGTAGAGAAAGAGGAAGACTGCTTTACAGGTGGATTGATTCAGTCAGGGAGCAGGGCAGTGGATGGCCAGCTTGCAGGTCCAGCTTGAAAGTGGACGTGGTGGCGAATAACAGCCACAAGTTCATGGGAATGCAGATACAAGAGGGTTTCACCTGTCTGTAGTTCCTGTTGCTGTTGAAGGTTGAGACTGGGCTGACTGCAGTCATTGTGGGGTATGGTGGGATCGTCGTGGTTCGTTTTGGGAAATTTTGGCTGTTAGAAGAGGAGAGTTTGTTAAGAGTTGTGGGACCTGTAGTCTAAAACATTTGGTGGAAGGAATAACGTTGCGTACGTTTGCACAGCACCCTGTACTTGTGGCACAGGCTTGCAATAAACAATTTAATTTGTGAACCTTCACTGTTACTCCACGGAGAAAAGTCAGCTGCTTAGATATCCTTATTTATATTCATGAATCATAGAATCATAAAATTGGGAGTGGCCACAAGGGCCATCCTGTCCTCTTCCTCCGGAGAGATGGCCATCCAGCCTCTCTTTAAAAGCCACCAAAGAAGGAGAGTCCACCACACTCTAAGGCAGCACTGTATCCCACTGTCAAACAGCTCTTACCCTCAGGAAGTTCTTCCCAATATTTAGATGGAACCTCTTTTCCTGTAGTTTGAAGCCATTGCTCTGTGTCCTGGTCCTTGGAGCAGCAGGAAACAAGATTGCCCCATCTTACGACATTCTTTAAAGTATTTAAACACAGAGAGGTAATTGCCATAGTATAGTTCATAGCTTTCCAAACTTTTCATGTTGATGACACACTTTTTAGACATGTATCATTTCGTGACACAGTAATTCAGTTTTACTAACAAACCAGAGGTTAAACTAACTCTTTATAAGAGATACAGAAACATGCATAAATTGTAATAACAAAATGTACGGGGAAACAACGTATCTCATGAAAACCTTTCATATATTTTTAAAAATATATAATTTATAAATAATAACATACATTTCCAAGATTGTAGGCCACACACTTCAGGTGACACACTAATGTGTTGCGGCACACTGTTTGGAAAGCCCTGGCATAGTTACTAAGAAAGGAATCAAGACATCCTCCTAGCTTGAAACTCACCGCTCTCCCATCAGGTTACTAAGTGGCCTTAGGCAAGACTCTTGTAAGTGTTAAATAATTTTTGCAGTGCTAGAAATTTGGTCTGGTTTGGGACGCTCTTATAGTGGTCTCTCTGGGATTAGGTAGCCCCCTGTCTCTTAACCTTCCATCTGGAGAACAATACTGACCTACATTTCAGGGTAGTTGTAAGGAAACTGTATATGAATGTTGGTACTTTGCACACTTGGGGAAAAAAACTACATAAATGCTAAGTATTATGATTATTTCTTACTCAGCAGTTGTCCCTTTTTTACCCAGCTTGTTTCAGGAAAAGGTTTCATCTGTAGACCTGCTACTAGAATTCAGGTCTGGATCTATTTATGAGCGACTTTTGTTACTGTGATTCATCAGCCATTTTTAGGGAAATTAATTCCATTGCTCAGCTGGCTGTGTCTTTAGAAAAATGTTTCCTAATATGTCTCTTGCATTTCTTTTTACTTTTTGGGCTATTACTCTTTGCACCCTGTTTTAGTTCCCTAAAATTGTTGGTGTAATTTTTTTTCTTTTAAAAGGGGCTCCTGTTGATTTAAGCACTTCTCTGTACCCCCAAAAAGGTCTCATTCCCCCCTCCCTTTTCTTATTATATTCAGTATGTGCATGTAAAAAATAAGTTTCAGTTGAGGCAGAGCAGTGAGTGGTTTAGCGGCGGGTGCCAGCAAGGACAAGGCATGGTGCCATTTTTTCAAGCAGTTGGAAGTTCCTTTGATTTTGCCCCATTTAAATGGGATTCACACAACAACCACAAAATGACTTAGGCCATCATGTGGTGCATAATTTGCCCTCAGAATTAATTGGGTCTAGATTTTTCAGTAGCCACCAGCATACGTGAGTTTAAAAGAAAGAACAGCAAAACAAATCATGGAGAAGAGGTCAAAAGAACCTAATATGGCTACGAAGGTTGAGAAGATCTGCTTGCCCTCTCAGTCTGACAGTGCTTGGAAAAGTTACTTTTTCTTGAGCTCTAAGCCTGGAGCAGTGCTAGTCATCATGGGAATTGCTTTGGACTGTTACAGAAATGGCTGTTTTATTAAAGCTTTGAAGAAGCTGAAGGAGGAAAGTGAGTTATGCTAGTTATAAAGACTGATGGTTTGTTTCTCTTGTATGCTCAAGTTTATTTCTCTTGTTCCTTCAGATGGGCTGGGGTGACCTGGGTGTGTTTGGGCACCCTTCCAAAGAAACTCCTAATTTAGACCAGATGGCAGCTGAAGGGATGCTCTTCCCAAGTTTCTACGCTGCCAACCCACTCTGTTCTCCATGTGAGTAAATGTCAGGGCTGTGTGGAAGCATCATCATCAAGAGGGTGGGAAGCAGGCTTGGTTCACATTTTGTCTCTGCTGTGAAGTCACAAGAGGCAAATTTTGCTCTCTGTTGTTTAGTGATCAAAGTTCCGAAGCCTAAGGTAAATGAAAGCCAAGCATGCTTATACTGGAGGCTGGGAAGGGATTGGCTCCTCTTTCTTTGTTGCTCTCATCACCACAGTTCTGTTGCACAACAGATAATTCTTTCCCCAGATTCCCCTAAATGCTCAACAGTCATATGGAAAGCAGGTACAGAGCAGGGCAGTCAGGGTTGTGGTGATCGGATGTGCTAAAATGGCAGAATTGGGGTTGAATTCAGTGGCTGAAACCGGATATCCAATTCATATGCAAACGCACACCTCTTTTTCCCCCTTTCTCTCTGCAGCCAGAGCAGCCCTTCTGACGGGTCGTCTTCCCATCAGGAATGGCTTCTATACCACAAATGCCCATGCCAGAAACGGTATGCTCTCCTTTATTACAAACAATGCTTTTTCTTTTCAAACATTTCCTTCCAGAAAGGCAGGTATAATAAGACTGTATCTCCTACTATGAACCTGCCTGACTTCTGAGATCTTTAGAACAGGGCTTTCTCTCTGTCCCACCACTATCACATGTGTGTTTCATGAGAACATGGAAGATAGGGCCATCTCGGTGGCTGCTCCCAAGTTGTGGAAACTCCTTCCCACCAGAGGCTCAGCCAGTCCTTTTCTCTCTTCTCTTTCTTCTGGCAACTGAGGCACTTTTTACTTCTTAACTTACTGTACCTGAAGGGTCTTTTAATGGGCTGTGTTATGCTTTTTACTTTGTTTTAGTGTGTTTTTGAATTGTTTTCATTTCATGGTTTTAGCAAAATAGTTTGTTTAATGGTTTTTTTAAACTTTTGTATCAAATAGGTTTTAACTGTGCTTTGTTGTAAGCTGCCTTGGGTTCTATTTGCAACAAATATCAGCAGAAAAGCAGGATATAAATTTATAGAATTAAAATTTCTTGCTATAATGCAAATTCCCGTGCTCAGGTTTTTAATATCTCATTTTCCCTTCTACTGTTAAAAAAAAGTTGCTTTATTGGAAGGGCTAAATGACTTTCAAGAAAAAGAAAGGGAGGAAGAGCTGCATGTTATTATTTGTAGGTTAACAGTCTGTTTGAAATCAACTCATAAAAATATGTTCTGCCTCCTGAACCAGGCAAGGGCATTTGGAGGGCACTGTTGCCAAGCTGTCCGCAACGAGAGCTTTGCTCTGGCACTCCTGTCAGAAGCTGGCAGCTTGAGCTGATTTGAGGCCGATCTGGTTGTTGTTAGGGTTGTTTGTTCCAAAATGGCAGATGCTGTAGGAGACCATATGTTTTAGAGCATGCATTTACAACTCGGTATTGATGCACGCTGCATACTGGCAAGCGTGGGTGTTTGTCTCTGCGGTGACAGAGGAGGGTGGCTTGTGTATTAGAAGTGCAAGCAAACGACAGAAGAACGTTTGCAGCATTTAAAATCAGCTAGCGGTCCAGGCCTGATCCTCATGCCCTTCGTTTAAATCAAAAAGGACATCTAGATGATTTGAAAGTGTTTCTTTAGATAGCCACATATGGAATCTTTAGACAGGCCTTCCATCTAATCCAATATTACTGTCTGCTTGGATGTTTTGGGATTTTTCAGACAGAGGCAAAAGTCTGTCCCAGATTTGTTATCTACTATGAATAAGGAATGTCTAGGACTGGGTTTGGGCCTCTGCATGTTGTAGAACAAGAGTGGGGAATCTCTTTCACTCCATGGGGCAAACTCAGTTTCAGATACATTCGTAGAGGACCTTGTTCTAAAAGTAAAATAAGGGGGACCAAAAAATACTAGAGCATCTTGATTACAAAGCTCTTTCTGACAGTAGCCAGTCTGCAAGAGGGCATTTCAACATGAAAACAGTGGGGAACATGTAGAGAAGTGGAGGAACCACCCATCAACACTCTGGGGAAAGGTGTGTGGTGATCTGCCGAACCTCAGAGGCTTGAATTGTCTCTTCAGGGGAGCTAGATTCATCCCCCAGGCCAGAAAATTCCCACCTTTGTGGTCAAGCCATGGAGTGACTGGGCCAGAGGGGCTCTAGAGCAGGGGTCAGCACCTGCAATGGATCCATGAAATGCCCCATCTCCCACCTGGCTTGTAACTCTGACTGACCTCCATCTCAGACATACTTCAGGACCTCTAATTTCAGGTTAGTCTCCACCAGATCCATCATTCAGGGGGAAGCCAAAGGGCTAGTTTGCCTCTTGTTGCAGCGGGGAAAGGCACTGAGTTAGGTGGATTGAGTTATTCCCTACCCCTCATCGCATTTCGTTGGTTGTCAGGCCCTCCACTTTTCTAGATGCAGAGAATTAATGAGATCTGTTTTCTAAGAGAGAATACAATTTTACACATGAACTACACACAAACCTAGTTACGGCTGCTTGAAATGTACTCTAGTTGTGCTTGGCACAGCATAACCTACATGCTGCTAATCCCCAACCTGCCTTTCCCTTCCTGCCCTGTCCCTTCTTTGCCTGTAGTTCCAAAATCTTGCTCAAATCTGAGAATTTCCTCAGGCTAGCTCAGTGCAAAGTACTGTTGATGAATCCTGTTAGTGTTGAAAACACCTGCAACCTGCTTGTTAATCTGTCTGACGTCTTCTTGTCTTAATACAGCCTATACCCCCCAGGATATAACAGGGGGCATCCCAGATTCTGAATTGCTCCTTCCAGAACTGCTGAAGAAAGCAGGCTATGTCAATAAGATAGTTGGCAAATGGTAACGTTTCTTGTGGACCTCTTCTTTTGTGTGTGCCAAGGAGCGGGGGGTGTTATATGTGGAAGAAAGAGATGTCATTCTCTCTGTGTGTGTTTATCTGTCACTGTCTTATTTAGTTAATTTTAACAATTCAATTTTTTATAAATCCTGTTATCTGATTTTAATCTGCAACCCAAGGACGAATCCAGGCAACACTCTCCATCTGTATAAGTCAGATATTAAATGTTTTCTGTATACTTGGGTCACAAATTATAAAGCTGCCCTGTCAGGCCCTCTTTGACCAGTGCATGGAAAAGTTCCTTTTTTGTACTCCATTCCCCAGAATCCCCCAGCTAGCCAGTTGCCAAGCTGACTGGAAGCTTCAGGGAGCTGTTGTCCAAGAAAGTAACTTTCCAAGGTCTTCCTTTGGCCCCTTAGGGTGCCACTCGACTGTTAGCTTCTCTTTTTTGCTCTTGTTTGGGTAGCTTCAGAGATTTCTTCCCTTCCCAAAGGAAAATAAAAAATGAAAGAAAAGGGACTGATGCTAGCCCTCTTCTGGCATCAGAGCATAATCTAGATGGGCAGAGGGTAAATGGAGAGCTCGTGAACAAATATTGACCCACAATCTGCCTGTGCTACATCCCAGGAGCTCTTTTAAAAGAGCTAAGAGTTGGATCATTGAAATTGATGACAACCTTCCGTGGTGCTGCAGGCGCAGGTGTTAACAAGGGAAACAGCAAGGCCACCGAAAACAGTTCTTTTATATAAATCAGGGTTGTTAGGAAAAGGCTCACAGCAGCTGCTGCAGAAGCAAGCGTGATTTCTGGGCCACTTTGGAAGGGAGGGAAAAAAAGACAGAAAGAATAAAGACAGAGATTACTGTTCTCTTCCTTTTGCTCCCTTGTTTATTCTGACTGGCATATAGGTTTACCACTGACAAAGAAACCAGGGAGGGTCCATACCCAACCCTCCCCACTGGGAGATTCTTCCAGTGAATTTTTTCTTGTCTCCAGGACTCATATTTTGGTCTCACCTTCTGACCTTAAAGCTATATCTCCCTGGTTGAATTATGGGGCATTGTAACCCCACAGTGAGAATTCACAGGAGTGGGGTATATCCTTCTCAAGCTTGGGTTCCAAGCAGCAGTCTGAGGGGAGATAGAAGATATAGTCCAGTAGCAAATGGTGATTCCCATGTCAATAGAGAGATAATTCTGGTTTAAGATTTAGTCCAGACTCTTTTTTTAATTGTTAAAATATATTCCAGTATATATCAACAGGTAAATAAGTACAATAAAGACGAGAACTTTGGACATCAGGGAAAAAGGATCCAGCAAGACCAAAGAAGCCAATGGCATGGACTGGTTGACAGTGGATCTTTGGGTTTTCTTAGCCTTGGGCAGTAGCATTTGTCTGCTTCCTTACTGCATCGTATATTTTCAAACTGTGTTGATCAGGCAATCAATTTCTTTTCTGGCTGCTGTGTTAATTCCCCCTCCCATTTTTTTCTTCTTCTTCTGTTAATCTTTCCTAGGCATCTTGGACACCAGCCTCAGTTCCATCCCTTGAGGCATGGATTTGACGAATGGTTTGGGTCGCCCAACTGCCACTTCGGACCTTACGATAACAAGGCGACTCCCAACATCCCCGTTTACAGAGATTGGGAAATGATTGGCAGGTAGCGACTTTTTCCTCTGCTACCCTCCTGTCTCCACACCTCCCCCCCAATCTTAATTGCGTTGTGCTTCCTTCTGCTTTTACTTGGTCATTTCTAAGCTGTGCTGTAATAGAGGGCTTGGGACTCCATTACTCTTAGCTGCCCTTTCTTCTGGCTGAGCGTGCAGTACTGGTATTTTCTTTCCCTTCTTGTAAAAGGAGTTGGTGATGGGTGGGTGGCGCGATCCTTTAGGCTCCCAGGCCTCCTTGAGATGGTTTTTCCCAGAAAATCCTGCATGCAGTTGCTGAAACATACCAGGCACCCAGGGTGAACTGATGAAAATCCCACCTCACGCAACTCAGAGAGCTTACAAGTACCCAGCTATTGCAGTGAATTATGAATGAGGTCTCCATTAACAACTGTGTTGCAGAGTTAATCATTTGGAAGTTAGGAAATGTTAGTCCTCCCTACCAACCCCCTTGTAGCTCTCTCTGGCTGAAATCCCCCTTCTTGATTTCCTCCTGAGACAACTCCTCTCAAGACTACTTCTTATTTCCTCCCCGCTTCTGCTACAGAAACAAAGTACATCTCCCTATGCAATTAGACCTCAGCAGATGTGATCTTGGGCATGACTTCTTTTAAACAGAAAATTTAGTTTTGTTGTTTGTGTGCCTTCAAGTTATTTCTGACTTATGGCTACCCTAAGGTGAACCTATCATGGTGTTTTCTGGGAGCTGAGAGTGTGTGATGCCCCCAAATTCACCCAATGGGTTTGTGTGGCCAAGCGGAGAATCAAACCCTGGTCTCCAGGGTCGTAGTCCAGTGCTCAAACCATTACACTATGCTGGCTTCAGAGGCAAAAAATAGCATGGAAGGAATAGGGATAGATTCATACACCACAAAAAAGAAGAGCAGCTCAACATGCCTCAACATACTATATCCAACACTAACAAAACAACCACATGTGAAACAGAGCAGTTATGTCAGGTCAGCCTTGCATAGGTAGAGAAAAACATTTTGAAACTTCTGGAGACCACTTGAAAGCTCTTTCCAGAATGTAGCCACAGAGGGCTCCCCCACACCCCCAGTTCCTCTTTTTCTTACCATTTCCATTCTGATGGCTAAATATAGAGATCTGTGCTTTTTAAAAACAGGCTGTGGGTAAATGATGAGGCAGGCTTATTTGCTCTGCTCTTTCCTCTGTATTTGGTTGTTCACCCATGGTCAGTGAGGGATTCTGAAGGCGGGATTTCTGTTTACTTAGCCTGCAGTAGGCAGGCACATGTGGGTACAGTAAGATTGGCTAGAGTAGAATCTCGCTCCTTCCCACTTCAAGTTTTGCTCATTGCTTACATTGTTTTCTGCAGACAGGCTGCTGTAATTCAGCACCAAAAGTCTGTGTTTTTCCACACTCGCTTTACTCTCCTTCCAGTGCCTATACTGCTAGAAAAAGCTTACAACTAGATAGAGGAGGAATAAGGAAATGGGGAGCAGATAAATGTAGAAAGACTTAGTAATATGGAGCTTCACTCTCAGAGGCTTTTTTTAACTGAGCTATGCCTCTAAATGTATGATGAGTTTTTTTTTTTTAAAAAAAATGCCTCTAATTGCTTGCTGTGTGTCAGGAAGCAAATTACTTTATATTTCACTGCTGGAGCTACATGATGAAAGGGAAATCCCACATAGGTTCAGACAGTGTCTATACTGATATTAAACTCTGTATCAGCACAGACAACCCTTAGTGAGAGAAATATGCACTGCTAAATTTGAGGCAGTATCTGTGCTGTGCCTAAATGGGATACAGTCTCTTATTACTGTTGTTTCTTTGGGGAACACCAAAGCACTTTGCAGGGACGCAAAGCGCCTGTTGTTCCCATTGCCATACGCTTGGGGGTTTTTTTGTTGCAGCTCTGGTTTTACCTTTTAGGTATTATGAAGATATAAAGATTGATCACAAGACGGGGGAAGCCAACTTAACTCAGATGTACTTACAGGTACTGTTTATCCCAATGAAAAGTTTTAGAAACCCACAAATCCTTTCTGCATTTGTTTTTGTGTGTCTGTGTATGGAGCAGCGGTGGCCATATCTGAAGTTGCTTCTCTTGTCATTTCCAGGAAGCCCTTGATTTCATTAGCACACAGCAAGCCAAGCAGCAGCCGTTCTTCCTCTACTGGGCAATCGATGCCACTCATGCCCCTGTGTATGCCTCCAGGGAGTTCCTGGACACTAGCCAACGAGGGCGGTAAGTTGCTTTTAGAGCTGAAGTGTTATCACTCCCCTTCCCAGCAGTTTTCAACATCCTATTCCCCCTGTTGCAAAGGAGGAAAATTCAAGAGGAAGGAGGATTGACCTGAAATGATAGAGACCTTGGATTTACAAGTACATGTCTGTCTGTATGTGTACTTAGCACAGAAGAACAACAGGTGCTTGAGAGTGTCTAGGCTCTTAAAATCTGAAATAAAGGTCTTATGGAGAGAAGCAAAAGGCTCTGTTATATTTGGGTGGGGCCAGGAGGAAGAGCTGAAAGTAGGTCCCAGGTTAAAGGACAAGGCACAGTCCAATAACTTAAGGCAGTATAATGGGGGTGGGCAAAGTGAATGTGGCCCTTGGAACCCCTGTGTCCTCTGTACCCCCCTTCACAAAGTCCTCGGACCATCTATTTTGGGAAAAAAAAAGAGTTGGGGGCAATTTTCAGGCACCTTTTTGCCCCCAAACCAGCCACAGTGTCCCAAAACATCATCAATTTGCTGTAACCTTTGTAAATATTTTGCCAATTTGACCGAGGGTGACCCTGTGAATGAAAGTCCCAATCATCAACTTTCCTGCTTGTGTCTTGCGGGGCAGCCATGGCCTCTTTAATTTAATCAGTCCACCAGTAATGTGGTCTCTCTCTTTGCCTACTGCCTCCCACTTTTCATAGCAACATTGTCATTGCCAGTAAGTTGTATTTTCTCATTATATGCAAAGTACGACACCCTCAGTTCAGTTATCTTGGCTTCTAGGGAGAGTCCAGGCTTGATTTGCTCTAAGACCCATTCATTTGTCTTTTTTAGCCATTCAGAGTATGTGCAGAACTCTCCTCCAACACCATATTTCCAATGACTTCATTTTTCTCTCTCACTGTCTAAACTTCATAGCAGAAATAAATGTTACTTTTTTATTATTATTACAAAGCATTAAGCACACACATGCCCTCTCCGCCATTGCTTTATAATTTCTTCTCCTTCCCTCTCAGGTATGGCGATGCAGTGCGAGAAATAGACAACAGCATTGGGAAAATCTTGAATCACCTCTGTAAACTAGGTATAAGTGAGAACACCTTTGTGTTTTTCACATCTGACAATGGTGCAGCCCTTGTGTCAGCTCCTGAACAAGGTCAGTTTCCTCAATGAAGTTGTTCAGAGTGTGTTGGAGGATCTGAGGCTTGGTTAAATAATGGTACAAATCTGGAAGGTCTCATTGGTTGCAAAGATAATTTCCAGAAGATTCCTCATGTTTTTGCTCTTTTCAGTAGTGTGGGGGAAGCTTGCATTTCCGCACTCGCCCTGGCGATGTTAAATGCATTGATTGTTTCTAAGTTCGTGAGGGAGAAAATATAGCGTATTGCCATCCTAGCTAACAGGGAGCCCTAGATCTGTGACTTCTCTGTAGCATGTCTCAGTAAATTCGAGTGGCTTTGCAAGCAAATCTGTTAAACTCTTCTGAAAAACTGCTAAGATGACAATTCTCTTCCATTTTCAGGTTTGTTTCATTTCACAGGTTTTTGCTTTTCATTTCCTTTGGGCACAGTCACTGTGAATTATCACTCGCCCCTTGTATTTTCTTCAGTCCCATCTCAGGACTAGGCAACACAGAGGCTTGTTATGGGAGTGTTTGGGGCTGAAAGATCCGTGTGAGTTCTAATCCCAGTTGCCTCATCAGTGCGGTTTGTGGCCTTGGGCGATCCCTGACTTTTCGACAGCTCAGCTGCGAAGCCAGGCCCAGTGCTAACCAGCTGCTGCCTTAGAACATTACTCTTCTTTTCAGTGAGAACTTTAGTGCAGAGAGACAGGAAAGTTTGCCTGTCATGAATTGGCTTGTTCCTCCTTGATATTCACAAGTTGTACAGTGAATGCTGGTGTAAATGGATTGAAGTGAACGTTTGATAGGCCTCCTTGGCAATTGTTTTGGAGATTGAGTAACCAGCCCTCTGTACGGAGGCGGGGCCTCATTTCACTCAATTATATTAGAAAGCAAATGGACTCCCACTTTTGGTATGACCTCCCACCTAACAAATTATCCTGGGGGAGTGCAACCTTGATAGAAAAATGGTTCCCCACCCCCTCATAGCCATCAACCAGTTTCTCATCTTCCTTTTCCCATCCATAAAATGAGAAGAAGAAAGCCTTCTTCTACCACCTTCACAGGAACAGTGGGGGGAGAAGTGTGACATAGTCTTCTCAGTGGCTACTCCTCAGCCCTGGAACTCGCTCCCCATGGAGGGCAGGTTGACCCCCTCCTTATTGTCCTTCTCTTGAGAGGAAAAGACTTTTCTATCCCAAAAGGCTTTTAGAAGTGAAGGTTTTTAAAGGAAAGGCTTTTAAAAGTGTCCTGTAGTGTTTTAATGGTACTTTTGCATCTTTTTATTGTGGGTTGGATATTGTTTTTAATGGTGTTAACAGTTTAATTCTGTTTTAAAGTCAGTTGTTCATGTTTTTTAACTCACTTATGTATTTGTTCATTTGTAAGCTGCCTTGGGTCCCAGTATGGGGGAAAAGGTGGAGTACTAATGGTGGTGGTGGTGGTGGTGGTGATGGTGATGATAGCAATAATAACTGTTGTCATCTATTTTGTGAAATGCTTGAGAAGATGAACCTGTTAGGGCTGGTGGAGTACAGGTTTCCCTGCTTTTTTTCAATGTTTCACTCTTTCAACAATTGTAAATTATAGATGTGTACTGTTCTTTCAATGTGGGGTCTGCTTTTTTGTCAGTTCTTGAGAGCCTCCGTAATTCCCTCATGTTTCCTGCAGGAGGAAGGCAAGAGGGGAAGAGCTGATGAAAAACTGGGTTCCACCTTCTAACAGTGCTCTGGTTCCTCACCCATCAGATAAAAATGGGGAATGCCTGTATGTTGCAGACTTGAAAGAGCAGTCATTAGATCATACTTAAAACATGTTGACTAAAATCTATGCAGATCTAAATCCATCATTAAGCATCAAAGGAGTCCTAGGGATGTGGTATAACCATGATGTTTTAATGGCATCGCGGCAGTAAGACAGGTCAGTGTGCTATCGCTGACATCTAGACTGGATGCCTAAAGATGCTTTATAAACAAAAATGGCCATTGACATTTTTTAAAGGAGGTGAATAAAAGGAGGTTTAAAGGAGGTGTTTTAAAGGAGGTGAATAAAACTCAAACCAGTGCCGTCCTTTCGGAAATGGATTTGTTGCACTCTTAAGCTTTCTGGAGTTCAAATTCTAGCCTCTCCTCTCCACAGCTCTTTTAGAATTACTGTTTTCTTTTTCTCTCTCTCTCCCCCTAGCGGGTAGCAATGGCCCATTCCTCTGTGGTAAGCAGACTACCTTTGAAGGTGGCATGAGAGAGCCGGCCATTGCCTGGTGGCCAGGACATGTACCTGCCGGGCAGGTGAGTGTCTGGAATGTTTACAATATGTTTAAAAGGTTTGGGTTAGAACTTCCAGACATTCTGTGTGTGAGAGCTCCTGATGAATGATGTGTAGCAGGAAACAGCATGCATGTTTTGCCACTACCCACAGGGAAAGGGGTTCAAGAGTGGTTCAGGAGATCCCCTTACAGATTCTAAGTCAAGTAATGCACATCCCCCAGTGACTTCTGCTCAAGTTATGTGCCCCTTGCTACACCAACAAAACCAGACTGGAGATCCCTGCCTCTTTCCCCCATGTCCATCAGTACATCTTCTGTAAGGAAGGATGTATGCCTCTTTGTCCTTCCTCCATTTCCTCACCGTTGATGGAGAGCACTTTGGGGAGAAGGAGTCATCTATACCTGTAAAGAGCTTGGCTCATAGCTGATGCTATACATAATGTCAGCCTGCATCAAGCAAAGCCATCCAAACATGGCATCTTACAGCATCCAGTCTGATGTAAGTTGGTATTTTGGTTTGGAATCTTGTGCTTTGGCCATTGTTCTCTGAAGAGGGGTTTTGTACTCGGATATAGCTTCTATCCCTGCTTGCCTGTGGAAACAAGTGATTCTTAGCTGTGGGCTAACCAGCAGGTAGCTCTCCTCAAGTGGCAGATACCTGTTTGTGCAGAAAGCGTTCCCTCTGCTCATTAACAGCAAACACCATCAAGGGCTGCTGGAAACCGGCGTCTTAATAAATAATGGGTGTTTGCTTCCCTCAGATGTCTTCATTCCAGAGAGAAGGGGCTATTCAGGCACTGGATTCTTTATGAATCCTTTGTGCGCTTGGACAAAGAGTACATTTAGTTTCTCATTTAAATTGCCTTTCAGGGGTTTTAATTAAAGCAGAGAAGAAGTCATTGTATGAATGGCACATGGTTAAAAGAATGGCTGCTCCTCCATAGCTGAAATCCTGCATGTGGGAGGAGAATGATTTTTTGTTTATCACCTTCAAATGAGTATTGCAATACTGGTTTCTGTCTGGACTTTACCTTGGGAATCCTTTGCAAGCCCAAATCAGTTGTCTGTAGATGGTGGATGAACGCAACAGTTGTGATTATTAGTTGGCAGAGTTTGGCAGCCTTGTTCACAGTATTGGCAACCCATTTCAGGTTCTCCAAGCATTTTTGTTGTTCTTTTGGTGCCTTATTTCCATGGTCATTTGGGAAGAGTGCTGAGCAGTTCCCTTTCTTTTGGGTAGCTCTGGGGTGGGGGAGAAATCACACACCTTTAGAGACAAAATCTGCATCCCATTCTGTGCCCTGTAAGTTGTGGTGGTGGCTCCTGTTGTTGAATAAACACAGAGCAGTTGAAGATGATTCCTTTTTTCCTCTTTGCCTTCAAGACTTCTGACACCTTACAGCCTCCTTCTTGCTGCAGGTGAGAAATTAAGAGCTGCTTCAGTTTTTTTTTCCTGCCTTCTACTATTGCCTCCTAAATCTTTGTTCCTGTGCATCCTTTTTCTCTTTTAGTTCTTTCTGCATTTTTTCTCTCTCTTAGCTTTGTTGTCTTTTTATTGCGGCCTCTTCTCCCTTCCTCCAGTTTCAGTGGCACACACATAGAAATATTTTATTCACCTTGCTTGGTTTGCTTTCTGTGTTTGTTGTTGTGTACCTTCAAATTGTTTTCAGCTTGCAGAAACCCTAAGGCAAACCTGTCCCAGGGATTTCTTGGTGGGATTTGTTCAGCTAGGGGGTGGGTCCTATGTGGCTCCGAGAGAGTGTGACTTGCCGAAGGTCATCCAGTGGATTTCCTTGGCTGGGCAGGGATTGAGACCCTGGCCTTGCAAAGTCCTAGCCCAATACTCAAACCAGTTCACTATACGGGCTCGCTTTCTATTTTATGAATGTCGTGGTTTGAGCACTGGACTATGACCCTGGAGACCAGGTTTTGATTCCCAGCTCTACCATGGAAACCAACTGGGTGACCTTGGGCACACCACACACTCTCAGCCCAAGAAAACCCCATGATGATAGGGTTGCCATAAGTTGGAAATAACTTGAAGGCACACAGCAGCAACAAAGTGCTGAAGCACCTAGCAATTGGTACTGGCCAGTGGCATGACTGGAAGCTGTTTTCTGGGTCTGGGGGCTTTCTTCTTTGAAAGAGGGGTATCTGTTCCTTCCCACTAGGAATATAGGAAGTGACTGTATACAGAGTCATACCATGGCTCCCTCTAGCCTAGTATTTTTGGACAGTGTCTCTCTGGAGTTTCAGGTAAGTTATTTCTTCAGTCGTACTTGGAGAGACTGGGATTGAACCTGTGGTATCCTATATGCAAAGCAATCTTCTACCATTGAACTATCCTTCTTCCCCAAATATAAATGTAATGAAAATCACCAGTTTAACCCTGTGCCCCACCAGTGCAGGTGTAGGAGCTTCTCTGCTGTCATTTTTTCTGTCTTTTCTTTCTTTCCCTCAACCTCTTCCAACCAGAAACAAAAGGTTCTGTTTCATGACCCATATTAAATTTTTCTCTGCTTGTTTTCTTCTCTTTAGCCATCATTATTTTAACAGTGACCCACAAGCTTTACAGAGAGTGAGAAGAGAGGTCAGTGGTCCGAAGGGGATTGCAGTCTAGAAAGCAGTTCCAAGGAGGGTTGTGCCAAAGGCTTCATGGCGAAAGCCTGCAATTCAGGGTGGTTTAAGGACACTTAGTGCCTTATGGGTCTGTGGGCTGAAGCACTCCTCCTTCCTTCCCTCCCTCAGATGGTGTCCTTTGTCTTGAGCAATGCTTTGCACAGATGAATGGTTCCTGAGCAAATACTTCATAGTGTGACAATCTGAGGGTGACAGACAAGCAAGCCTGCCTCTTAGTGAGCTGTAGGCCTTTCTACAAATTCTGCAGAGATGCTCTTTAACAACAAATATACCCCCCCCCCCGCAAACACATGTCCCAGTTAGAGCCCTGCATTCCCTGACCCAAGGAAACACAGCCCAGTTGTGCTATTTAAATCATGCATGGTATATGGGCTGCAAATTTGGATACCTCTACAGATTTGGGAGAGTTTATGTGACTTTTTGGCAAATGCCAGCACATTAAAGAACAAAAGAAGAGGGGGTTTATCATCTAGGAGCAAAAGAAGGCACTGCTGGTCACATGCCGTGGAAACAATGAGAGGCACCTTTAAAAGTGGCATTTTGACATCTAGCCTCTCAAATGGGCAGATTGGAAAATTGCTTCTCTTTCAAACAGAAGTTGAGGTTCTTTAAAAGTCAGTGTCTGTGTCCAGATTGTGGACTGTATGCATAATATATCTGCTTGATCAAGCCAAAGCAAAAATTAAAAACTTTGAGAAGCAAAGAATACAGGAGAATTGGAATAAGCTTCAGTTCTGCAGAGGGCATTTTCTCAACCAGAGATATTTTCTGAATGTTCTTTGTTGTTTTCACAACAAATCTTGCCAAGAAAACCCCATGATAGCATCACCTTAGGGTTGCTATAAGTCAAAAACAATTTCAAGGCACAGAACAGCAGCTCCTGGAGTCCTAACACTCAAACCAGTATACCACACTGGTTCCCTTCCCCTTATTTCTCCAAAAGAAAAATTAAATATAAAGAAGGGAAGGTGTCTTTTAGTTGCAATTTCCAAATTAATTCATAACCAGGGGAGTGAACTTTTATAGCCATTTTTACATGCTGTACCTCCTTTCCAGAAGGATCCAGCTGACAGAGATTTGTAGTCTGTTCTTCCTTTGCTCTTCCTTCTTTTTCTCCATGCTCCCCTCCTTCTCTCCCACCATCTCCTTCTCCCCCCCCCAAGTCCCCTCTTCCCACCTCCCTGGTTCTGCTCCCTGAAGGAGAAAAGAACATATCAACCCAAAGACAGCACTGCAACCTTTTCTTCACTATCTCCCACAGGGCACAAATTGAAATTGAATTAGACAGGGATATCAGGTCTGCTTGCTGTGATAAATGTAAAAGGATTTTATTTAAAAACACCCTGACATTTGTTCACCCAGTTTCAAATATTTAGCTTTCCTCCTTTCCATTCCTGGCGGGGGCAACTTTATTAATTGTCGCCTTTGATTCAGAGTTAGAGCTTGAAAGCACTGATAACGCCGGCGCTGGCTATTTCTTCTTGCAACGTGGCCCAAAGCAAAACGGATTTCATTTTCTTAAAGACATTCTGTGTATGCCAAGAGTTTATTTCATATATATATATATATATATATATGTCTCCATCCTCTTCTTAACGTGCGTAATACCGGCTGTTCCTTGCTGATACGGAAAATATCTGATCTTGCTCCTCTGTTTTTCATTATTTATTTTTCACTGGGCTGTTACTCTCTGGAATACACACATGCACATACCAGTTTTTGCAATGGGAATGGCAAGCGGAATGAAAGAGTGCTGTCAACACAAGGAAATGCTAAATTCCCCTCCATTTCTCCTCTGAAAAGACTTCAAAGTTTCTATAAAAATAGTAACCTCCTCCTCCTCCGCCTCCCCACCTCATTTCTCTTCTCCAATGTGGTGCCACAGATAAATCCGAGTGGCTGTAACATTGATGTTTAATTTCTTTTGAGAAGTTTTCTCTCCTTTACAGAGAGAATGGTATGCAAGACCAGGGATGTAATTGGCCATTTTAAAGTGAGCTGTATCACTTCAGGCCCTGTTTCAATAATGAGAGGGCAAGTACAAGGAAGTCACCAGCAGCTCCCTATTGGCCTGCCTTTTTTTTTTATACTCCAAGAATCAAAGACTTTTGAGTTTATTGAAATGTTCTGTTAAATGTGACCTTAAGCCATCTCCCCACCCAACTCGACAATATAGCTTAGAGAACTTAAGGTGTACCACATTGTCCCTTAAGATCTATATTTGGGGGGCGGGGAATCCTGCTTCTAGACCAGTATTTGCTCATCCTGAAGTCTAATACCTGCCCTAGATTTGTTGTACAGAATGTTAGAGGAGATGTGGATTCTGATTTTTCTCCTTCCTTGGTTTCTTTAGCTGTCTTTGAGGAACTCAGCTGATGGGCCTGGCAGCAATCTTCCATTCTTCTTTAGGTTTAAGTCCCCCATAGGGCTGGCAGATTCAGCCTCCCTTCCCCAAAGAGGTTTGGGCATTGGCTCAGTCTGTCTGCAGTAATCCAAAACTCTTTGCACAAGAGGCCTGCCTCAGCAGAAGAGCGCTTGCTTAGCATGGAAAAGATTCCAGGTTCATTTCTTACTTAGCATCTCCACTTGTTTCAAGATGCTTGTTCATTGCTCTCAGGAGCTGAGGCCAATGCATTTAGACTGGGGGTGGGCAGACTGCAGACCTCCCAGGCCCCTTGAAGCTTCCCTTCCACTTCTGTGTTCTGAAAAAAATGGGGTCTGGAGTGGTGCTATAAAGGAGGAGACAGTAGAAGACCAGCTGAAATTGTTGGTTGTTTCCTGACTCACTTTTACGGTGGTGCAATCTGCCGGGAGGATGGGGAAAGGAATGAAAATTGTCCTGTGCAGTCTCCCTTAATGTAGATCAGGGATAAATGCAGTGCAGTTCATGAAAATGTGGCAAAAATACCAGCATGCCACACCCAGAAGCGCCCCAGAACCCTGTGCAGCCCCAAAATACAGGTTGAGTATCCCTTATCTGGAAATTTGAAATCTTCCAAAAACTGAAACTTTTGGCTAGCAGGTGCCCGCTTCCACCTTCAAAGTGGTAGCTGTAGCTCTCCTGCTTATTTATCTCTCAGATCCTCTGTTTCTCTCTACCCTTACATCTCATACACAACACAAGTAGCGAACAAATGAGATGCAGGGCTGGAGAAAAATGTGAGGATCTGTGAAATGGCAGGAATCCAACCATAATGCTTGGTTGGGAAGTGACCACTGTGGCACTCCTGCTCATTTTTTCACAGGCTCCTTGGACATCTCTCGTACATTAGTGTATTTTATGTACCTGCAAATACAGGCATTGCAAAAATCCCAAAAAATCCAAAATACTAAACACTTCTGGTCACAAGCATTTTGGATAAGAATATTTAACCTGCATGTCCATTTTCCTTTGCAGCCCCTCTCAAAATTTTGAGAGGAAGTGGTGGGTCGTTACTTCCTGTTGCCATTTTGAGCAGGACCGCAGAGACAGATTGCAGAGGTATTTGGGCTTGCTGGAGAGAGTGTACAGCCCAGTGGGGAGAAAATTGGCTCCTGGCCCCTCACGCATAGTATAGGCAAAGCTGCATTAACTGGATGGGTGGTTTGAATTTTTCTAAAGCAGCTGCCTGTATTACTAAAAAAGAGCTTTTCCCCTGGCTGTGCCAAGATCAGAATCCAGGATCAGCCCAAGCTTGGAAGATGAGGAGTCTCCTTTCCATAAGAGTCCCTTATTGGAAGCAAAAGCACCCTCCGCTGGCAGGCTTATGCACTGGGGCTGTGTGTGTGCGCTTGCGTGTGCTCTCCCTCCTGCATGTGTGTGCCAATGCTCTCGCCTTGTCAATTGCAGGTGAGTCATCAGCTGGCAAGCGTGATGGATCTCTTCACCACCAGCCTCGCGCTGGCAGGACTGCCGCCTCCCAGTGACAGACAGATCGACGGCATCGACCTTTCGCCTGTCATCCAGCAAGGCAAGTTAATTGACAGGTGAGCCATGAGCGGCACACTCAGTTGCTTCCCACCCCTTGACTCCTCCACTTATTGGCTGGTTATCTTTAGAGCCTCTTATTTTAGGAATGGGTTGGAGCGGGAGGAGTTGAGAAGCAAGTAACAGAGATCCAGGGCTTTTGTAGGTTTTGTTCCTGGGGCTCAGAAACATAAAACCGGCTGCCTTTTTCTGGACTTGTAGGGAGACACAATAGCCTAGGTCCTTCAAAAGACTCCTTGTGATATGCAAATGGGTTTGAACTTGGCTTTAATTCCTACACAGCGCTGAAATCATGCTTGAGATGTAGAAAAATCTTAGATCAGTTAAAGTACTTGTTTTCCACCCTATATCCAAGGATCTCATGGTACAATAAAATCAATCTGAGCAGTTCAAAACAATATAAACAGTAAGAGCAATTTAAACAGACGGCAAATGGATTAAACTATTAGACTCCTTAAAATGAGACAGTTTGAAACCAGTTAACAACAGCAGACGATCTAAAACCATGTCTGCGAACAGATTTGGATGAAATCAGTTTGGCCCCCGAAGGCTTTAGTCAAAAGCCATGCTTCCATTTGTACCAGAAGGAGACCAGAGTTGCTGCCGGTCGGGTCTTTGAGGGGAGTATGTTCCACAACTAGGATGCCACAACAGAAAAAGCCCTTTTCCTTTTTGTAGCTAGATCTGCTTGTGTGCGTACATCACATGCACATGCAAATACAAAAAGATGAGACCGATGGCTCTAGAAGACAAAAATAACCCATTCAGGGTTTCATAATCCATGGAGCAAGGCAACCCTTATCGCCATTTAAAATTTTGCACCATCTTCCATATGACATCCCTTCAAATATTCAAACATGGCTATCATGTCTGCACTTCACCTTCTCTTCTCCAGGCTAAACATCTCCAACTCGCAGGCTGCTCCTTATAGGACTGCATGGTTTCTGGGCCTTTTACCATTTCAGTTGTCCTCCTCTGGACATGTTCCAGTTTCTCTGTCAGAGGCTTTCTTAACTAACTCACATTCACAGTCTTTCTGCAAGCCTTGTGAGACATCGCAGACGTGAGGCAACGCTTGTAAGTCCATATTAAAAATGGGTTCAGGCAGTAACAGAGGCAGCGGCAAGACCTGCCAGCCACACACATCTCCCATATCACCATCTCAAAGGCAGAACTAGGTGGCTGGTGTGCTTCCCACTGTGAAGTCAAAGGTATTGCGTACTGTACCTTTGAATCTTCAGTGAGTTGAATCCATGGATTGTATTTCTTTGTATGAGTTAAATATTGTTTGGTGGGCTTAGAGATTTTCATGGTTTTTCCACTTCTGCAGGAGTCCTGCACAGCTAAATCCCATGAATGTCAAGGAACAACTGTATATATGTGTGGCTCCAAATGGCCAACACTTATTTGCCCAGTCCTACCCAACACCCCCAGTTCTATGACCAGCTTGCCAGTATTCAAAGCAGGCTTGTACAGTCTGCCCTCCTGTAGCCTGCCGTGCTGGAAATCTGGCCTCCTGGATCTTTTGCATCTCAGTTGCACAGATGCCTTTCTCTCCTTTTGGAGCATTTTAAGTCATCAGACTCTGTGTGAAAATTACATGGTCTGGTAGTTCAAGGATTAACAGTCGCTTGGCAAGATGACTTTCATAACGTTTCATTCTTGTTTGTGCAACGCAGGCTCTCTCTTTTTCTCTGTCTCTCTCTCCCCCTCCCACTCGCCTTGATGGACGCTTTAAAAAATGCTAATTGAAAACCTTACGGCGGAGGCTATTAGAAGGCAGCCTGCTCCTGACTGATAGCTGAGTTGCCAGCCAGGCTCTGTTAAAAGTGTTCGTCTCCCTTATCTCTGCAGCTGCCAATGAAGAGGGGGGGCTGGGAGGGGGAGACGCTTGTTTGGACACGTTACATTTCTCATGTAGTGGTACATCTCTTTTTGTTCTTTCTCTCTCTCTCTCCCTCCTTCCATCAGGCCAATATTTTATTACCGTGGCAACGAGATGATGGCAGTACGACTTGGGCTTTATAAAGCCCATTACTGGACCTGGAGTAATTCCTGGGAGCAATTCAGCCAGGTAATTGAAAAACAAACAAACAAACCTCCCCTCCTTCCTTCCTTCCTCCCTCCCTCCCTCCCTCCCTCCCTCCTTTTGCACCTTGCCTTCTTCCTGCTATGGCAGGGCTAGGAAACCTGTACATCGCCTCCTCTTCTAGTGTAATCAAATCCCAGTTTCCTGGCCAGTATAACTTGTGGACAAGAACAGTGGGGGTTGTAATCCAATATCCGCAGAGCCACAGATTTTCCACACCAGTTCAATGTACAAACATGGAAATACTGCCATCACCATCCAGAAATTAAACTTGGTTCATTGTGGACTTTCTAAAGGCAGTAGACTTTCTAAACTGCTGCTTCAAAGGCCCATCCTCTGTCTGTGTACATGCCACTTGCAGTAGTGGTCTATGTCTACTTCTGGCTGTGGCCATGTTTCTTTGCCTTTGGTGGGCCTTATGCCTGTGGAAGTAGTGGACTGTGGATTGCATTTTGTTTTCAGTTTGTGCTTGGCATTCTGTTTGTACACATCATGGAAGTTACATGTGTGATTCTCTTTCTCTCATCACCCAAACATTCCAAAACACAACAACTGGGCTTGGTTGTTCTTCAAGGGTAAGAGCCAGTGTGCTGTAGTGGTTTGAGCATCAGATTATGAGCATGGAGACCATGAACATGGAAATCCCTGCTGAGCCATGGAAACCCACTTGAGTGAGCTTGGGCAAGTCAGCCTCAGAGGGAGAGGCAAAGGCAAAACTCCCTCTGAGCCAATCTTGGCGAGGTAACCCTGTTATAGGTTCACCTTAGCATTCCCATAAGCTGGAAATGACAGTTCTTCAAGGCCAGGAATGGACAGGAAGTGGAATTTCAGAGATGTTTTGGACTACATACCCCATCAGACCCAGACAGGTGGGCTGATGCAAAGAAATTATGGGAGTTTTAGTCCAGAACCTCTGAAGGATACCAGTGTTTCTCCCCCACCCCCTGAGTTGTTTTCATCAACAATGCTGTGAATTGACTGGAGAAGGTGTAGTGTTCCACATCCCTGGGCTGTTAGGTGGGCTCTGTCAGCCTGTGTCAGAAGAGAATGTGCTTTTAGCCTGGACCTCACCTAGTGGCCAGAGAGGTCTAGCAGCCACAGTCAAATCAGAGGACTAGAAAGATACAGGTGGAAGGGGATGTGAACTGAAATTTTGATTTTACCTGATAATTCAAGGCGATGGCAGTTCAAGAAACAAAACCTTCATGCCTCAAGCCTTGGAGTGTGGTGTGCAGAAACTGGGACCCCAACGAAATGATTCTGGGGAAGGTGACATTTTTCTCCCCTGCCCCCACGTATGGAAGCGACGTGTCCGTTCAAGCATCTTCAGGGCCTTCTAAAGCCGCACCTGCACCCAAGTTGCAGGGAGAGAAGCTATAGGATGAAAAATGATATGCCCGTAATCTCAGGAATCACCGCCACCAACCTTGTCAGAACAACCAGTTGCCGCTGCATCGTAAATCTACTTTACTTTGAAGGGTATAATCAGCCTGCCAAACTCATGGACTTACCAGTTGTGAAATGCCCCAGAGTTTAGAGCTCTAGTTAAGAATAAGAAAGAATAAAAGAAAAGCACTGTGGTGAGGAGGAGCGGAGCATCTCTCCATTTCTCTGGGTGAATAAAGAATTCACAGGGCTCTTCTTTCTGTGTCCTGCTGCACAAAGGAAGACAAGACAAAGCACTGCACTCCCAGAGTGTGACCAACCATCCTCTTCTTGGGTGCCACAGGGATGAAGCTGGGAATTGCACAGCCCTCTAGGTGTCATTGGACTGCAAGTCACATCATCCCTGGTTGGCACACTTGGTGATGAAGAATGCCAGCAGTGGCAGTCCAACATCATCTGGAAGGCTATACAGTTTCTGTCCCTGTACTGTCAGCTTCTGCATCCCTTCTTTGCTCACTGGAATTTGTATTCTGTGCTCTCAGCTTTGTGGTATGTCGGAGCTTCATCTGGATAATCTTTGCTTCCCAGACCCTGAATCTTCCTTGCGCTTGTAGTGTATTTCCTCTGTTAAGCCCCAAAGAAGACCCGGTGCCACCCTTCTGGAGACCAGAGTGTTGCAGTTCTGCCCATAGAGGTAGAAATGCTAGGGAGGTAACGTGTGCCTCATCGCCAGCTTCCCATCTCTAGTAGATAACACCCAACACCCAACTTTGCAGCCTCTGGTTGTTTTGGAATAACATCCCTTATCACCCTTGGCCATTGTCCATGCTGGCAAAGACAGATGGGAGTTGCAGTCCCAAGGGTGTTGTGTGGCTAAATGGGAACCGTGTACCAGGGTTGAAAGCTTCGAGTTCTGATGGGCCACATAGACCACCCTGCAGAAAAAGAATACAGCTCTTCACTATTCTGATCAGGTCTGGTGAGAGACCTGGCCCATACAAAATATTGATTTTTTTCCACTTCACTGTTGGCTGATCTTCTTCATTTGTTGTAGTTGTAAGTTGTAGTTGCAGTTGTAGCTGTTCTGCCTTCCTTCACCCATCCTTGACCACTCGCCCTCTTCTTCGGGCTGCAGTTGCAAAATTGCTCTGGCAAAGAGGAATGCTTGTGCATTTATAAAATTTGGCATTTGAGCTAATCTTGCCAATGTTTCTACCCCCCCTCCCCCAGGCTTCTCCTTCTCTACCTCCTGGCCCAGTTGTGTCCTTCCAAAGCCTCATCTGCACCACCTCTTGGGGCAGGGGTGGGGGAAGAATGAGGTCACTCGGGGGATATACGTGGTTCTGGAAGTAGGAGGAAGAGCTTCCCTGTCTTCACTTCCACCTTTCTTTAGTACAGAGATGAAAAGTCAGATGGGTTTAATTGTTCCTCTTTTGCAAATTAAGACTCTAACATGCACTCTGAAGTTGGGAAGCAGAGCAGAAGCACCCTGCTTTGGCCTGAGTCCGTGTTACACGACCACCTGTGTGTGATAATGGGGACCAGTTCCTCATTTCCAAAGTTATCCTCCTGTGAGCATGGAGAGACCTGCAATTAAGGGATGTTTATTCTTTTCCAAGTCCTTGTTTAACTGCCAGTTGATAAAAGTCAACAATTATACTGTACATCAGAGGGATGATTAAAAATTCATTTGCTTTCCTGCCACCCGTGTCATCAGTGGTTGATGCGGGTAAAATTGGAGCACAGAATTAGTGGACAGAACAGCCATTAACAACACGCAGAGTGCGCTGGGGTGAAAATTTGTTCCCATTCTTCTTCTGGCACTTAGACATTAATTATAGCCCTCTGCAAAATAATGGTAATGATTATTAGAAGACTGGGTATCATGATGCAGTTGATTGCAGAGATTTGAAATGCTCCCAAGATTTAAGTTGCTACACAGACTCCTTTGTGTCGCTTCCAGTTTTCTTATCAATATTATTGATAGTGGGCCTGAGAGTTGGTTCCTTGGTTTCTTTGCAAAGTGGGAGACCTGATGCATAAATTTTAAGTGACATCAGAAATTCTAACCATCAGCAAAGTGCACATCGATTGCCATCCGCTGGAGCTTTGGCTCACGGGAAGAGCTTTTGTTATGGATAATTGTTGGGTCTCCTCCGTGGCTCATAACCAGCTGTTGGATTTGGATATCTGGCTGTACGCAGCCCAGGGGAATTCAGCAGTTGCTGTCAGCCTCTTTCAAGCTGGAGTTGCACTGGAACTGATGTGCTGTGATTCAGAACTATGCTGAGAACACGAATGTCCTTCCAGGGCATTAAGCTCCCACCTTAAGTGTGCCTGCCGTTGGCCTGTGATGTGTCTCTGTTAGCCACAAGAGGTTGGTTTATTTGAAAGAAAAGAGAGTGGCGATCCCTCCTCTAGCCAGGGATGTCTCGACTACTCTGGTGATGACAGTGGCAGGTAAAGCTCAGAGATACACTTACCTTCCTGTGTAGGTAGGTGCCCTCCCGAGGTTTGCAGCTCAGTTGATGCTTCAGAATAAGCTTCCACTCTGGAGGAAGATCCTAGTTCTGCTCATCAGCTGAGGTTTCTCATCCCTGTTGCCCATCCAGTGACTCTCCTCATTTCCTGAGGTTGCTATTAATACATCTGCTATGAATATCTGTGTTTCTGGGATCTGATGGCAGCATTGTGCCAACAAACAGCCAGTAGTAGCTGTCCTAAACTTTTGCGATGTTTAACCTAGCCTAGCTGTGACTCTTTCATGACACAAGACAATAGCACTATGGTTCCACTTTAACTGCCATGGTTCCATCCTATGGAATGCTAGAGTTCCTAATTTAAGGAAGAGCATTTAGCCAGAGAGCTTTAGTGCCACACCAGACTACATACCTCAGGATTCCATAGGCTGGAGCCATGAAAGTTAAAGCAGAATCAGAGTGCTATAATTGGGTAATATGAAAGGGGTCCTGGTCTTCCTCATTTGCATTATTGTTTCTGGTGAGAGTTGATGGCCCCAATAAAATAGATGCCCCTCATTGCCCCCCTCGCCAGTTACCATAAGTTGGGTTAAACTTCTCTCCTTCCCTGCATGGATCAGCTTTCCAAAGAAAGCTCCTTCGTGTTTTCCTCTTGCTTGATTATGAATATGAATATTCTTGAGCACCTGTTTTCCTCAAACTGCCAAAAGGAGAAATATATAAATCCACTCGACAGGAAATCCACGCACGGCTGAAGAGAACCTGGTGTTGTTGTTTGCAGCTGTGAGTTGCGCAGGAGGCTTGGGTGAGGAATATTTACTTAGCCACCATCCAGAAGCTATAAAAGAGCTGTTGTGATTTACAAGTGGTCCTTGGCTATGCAGTTTCAAATTGTCATCACACTCGGAAGCTGATGAATGGGTTGTGTTGAGCAGAAGGCTGTTCAGTGCATGCGGTGGGAGGGAGGCTTGTAAATAACAGAGAAATTCAAGGTGTTGTTTTTTTTTGAGACAGGTTTATTTCTGGGCCAGAATAGATTATAGAATAGACTCTCTCTCTCTTTTTTTTAGGATATTCAGACAAACCAAAACCTTGGGCTGCAATGAAGACTCTTATAGAAGTAGCACAGGAGCTGTAGGCTCTTGAAAGTTTGGAAGAAGTAACTCATCTGGCTATATATCCCATGTTGCTGTAGAAGTATCTGGACACTCAAACCTGTCCCCTCCTCTGTTCCATCTGGAAAGGGGTGCAGCTGGAGACTTAACTAGTGGTTCTCTTGATTCCACCTTTGTATCACAAAGGTGTAGTGATATCCAGCATAGACAGTAGCAAAAGATGCTAGGAGTTGCACTTCTGCAACATCTGGAGGGCCATGTGCTCCCCAAATGGTGTCTCTCAGCTCAACAGCAAGCCACAGAGGCAAAAAGCCGTTCTCTGTTTGCCTCTGGCCTGCAAAAACCATCCCTGTAGCCCTGCTTCCCTTACCACTGTGGCCCTGACTGACGGAAGATATATTTTTCGAATCGGCTTGAGTGTGGATCCTATATTAGCTTATCACTTCCACATCTCCCCCACTGCTGTCATCTTTGTATCTTGTTAACTTTCAGATTTTAAAAAAAAATCACAAAGGCCACTGTAATTTTGTAAAAGTTTTGTGCCTGTGTTTATAGGAGCAGCCTTTCTTGTTTTTAGCAGCAAATGCCAAAGGGCCTTTGCGCACGGCAGTCCCCCCTCTCTTTCTGGATTGCCCTTCTCATCCTCCCACGAAGCAGCAATCGATAGCCCCCTCTCTGCCAGGGGAGGAGCGCCTGGTGTGAAGCCAAGTAGAACCTCACAAATAATGACATTTGATTGTGGTCTCTGAGCAGGGGGGTTAGCCATCGATTGCTTCTTCTCAAGAGCCAATGCAGACTTTTAGATTGCCCCCCTCTTGCTGCCTTTTTCCTCCCTCCCTCCCACTTCCCTCTGGTCCTTTCCAGACAGTTAACATATGAGAGAAGCAATTTTTTTATTCAATGGGGCTGAAGTGGCAGCTGTGAAGGAATGGGAGTAACAACCACCACTGGCCAGCTAGGAAGTGGCTACTAATTTTGCATCATTTTTACTTCTGTGTTGTGGTGGTCTGAGCATTGGATTTTGAGCGCACTGGAGGCGAGGGTTCGAATCCCTGGTCAGCCATGAAAACTCACTAGGTCACTTTGGACAAGTCACTCTCTCTCATCCTCAGAGGAAGGCAAAGACAGATCCCCTTCTGAATATTTCTTCCCAAGAAAACCTGTGATAAGTTTGCCTTAGGGGCACCATGAGTCAGAAACAACTTGAAGGCACACAACAACAACAGGGACAACATCCTGACTTCTTGTTGAGAATCCTCAGGGTCTTCTGAAAATGGCCTCTCTTTCCATGAGAGAGTGACTTCAGCTGCTGCATCGAGAGGGAAGCCGGATTGGGCCAATGCTTGGGAAACTATAACTCATGGAATCCTCCAAGCCAAAGTGGAGAAGGGACTCATAGTGTCATAGAGTTGGAAGGAATCCCAACGAGTATCTTGCCCAATCCTCTGCCATGCAGGGGTCCACACCTAAAACATATGTGAGAGGTCGCTGTCCAACCTTTGTTCAAGGATCTCCAAAGAGAAAGGGTCCATCACCCTCAGAAACAATCTGTTCCTTGGCTGAAGAGCTCTTATCAGAATTTATTCCCTAATGTTTAAGTGGAATCTCTTTTCTGTTAATTGAAATCCACGGAGACACAGATGCCACCATGACATTTTGCTGTGTTTCCTCAGTTGGACCTGTGACTCCATCTGTTCTCACAGCTCATATGTGAAGGTGATGGATCTGTGGACTAGGAATTGCAAGTGATCTTTAACTTGCCCTAGGTGATCAGTTCAGCACCTAATCACAAGTCTATAAATATCCTAAAGGCACCAGATCCTGTTTGATCTTGGAAGCTAAGCAGGGTCAGCCCTGGTGATTCCTTGGATGGGAGATTGCCAACAAATACCAGATGCTGCAAGCCGTATTTCAGAGGAAGGAACTGGCAAAACCACCTCTGAGGATTCCTGGCCTAAGAAAACTATGAAATTGATGGGGTTGCCATAAATGAACAGGCGACTTGGAGGCACCTGTACACACATTAAGGGGAGACAACAAGGAGGCTATGTAAACAGAGCAGCGTGGAACAAATACCTGGAGAATGGATTCATTCCTCAAACCAGAACATTTGCACTAGAGGAATGCTGTGGTAATTAGCAGACTCTTAATTAAATAGCCTTTTTGATTTGCATCCAAATTACAGCTTGTATGTTATGTCCTGGCTTTGATTAGCTCTTGTCCTCATAATAGTGTTCTCTGTTTTTTTAAGTGGTTTTGAAATTCCACTTTGCACAAATGCAAAGCCTTACTTAGTCTCTAAGGTCTCCAGCCCCAGAAGGTGAAAAGGTCAGTCACCTCCACATCCATTTAAAATCCATTATAGGTTGCCTGCTGCAGCTTATCAAACAAGTCTCTCTCTTTCTCTCTTTCTCTCTCTCTCTCTTTTCCAGCGACTGCTTCAGGAATCTATAGCTCTGTGCAGGTAAATGGGATTTCATGGGCTCCTAACCTTTCTTACTTTATTGAAAAGCAGAATATTAACTGCTCCACTGACCAGCCTGTCCATTAAAGACACACAGGATATTTTTAGAAAAATTGTTTGCCAATCAAATCCCCCTCTAGCATCTGCAGAGAAGCTTTTCAGCTCTAGGCTTGTTCTGTGTGTGTGTGCTTGTGTGTCTTTATAGATGGGACAGCTGTGTGCCACCCGCCCTTCCTGGCCTTGGGATCCAGTAAAGAGGGCCGACTCTAGGGTGCATAAATAGGGTTGGCTGAAAATCTGGTGATAAAAGGGCAAATGAGAACTGTGGGGTGTTCCAAGGCTTCTGAGACATGACGACGTAGAATCATAGAATCCTAGAGTTGGAAGAGACCCCAAGGGCCATCCAATCCAAACCCATTCTGCCATACAGGAAGACACAATCAAAGCACGCCCTTTGACAGATGGCCAACCATCCTCTGGTTAAAAATGTCCAAAGAAGGAGACTCCACCACACTGTTCCATAGTCAGCCCTCAACTTTCATGGGTTTAACTTCTGCAGATCTTGTTATTCATGAGTTGGTAGCTGCTGTTTAACTAGCCATGAAACTACCGCTTAACTAGCCACTGCTGGAGCTAGAAAAGCTCAAGAAAAGGCTCTAGATTCCATTTTCTGAATGACTCTTGTCTTTCCAATACAGGGCGTTGATTTCTGCCCAGGACAGAATGTTTCAGGAGTAACTACCCACGATCAAGAGGAGCATTCCAAGCTTCCCCTGCTTTTCCACCTGGGAAAAGACCCGGGAGAAAAATTTCCAATCAGGTGAGGAAGGCATGTAGTTGGAAATATTGCGAGGGTGTGGGGGAATACTTGAGGCACCAGTCTTGCAGGAGAGAATTCAGCAGAGGAGTCAACAAAGCAGGTCTTTGAACTGGTTTCTCATCTTTTTGTGGGAACGGATGCTTGGGTGGGTTTGTTTTTTAAGCGTATCACTGATCTGTTCTTCATTAATTAGCAGTGCAAGAACTTTTAACAATCAGAGGAGCTTGGGGAGCCTGGAATAAAAGTGAGAGAAGTTACCTTTTGGACTGTAGTTCCAGAATCCCCCAGCCAAAAAAACAAAGATATAAGTTGGATCACAGTGGTATTATGCTGTCAGTATACAGCAGGGGTGGGGAAAATGTCATCCATTGGCCTAATTCAGCTCCCAAACTGCACCTCTGTGATCCTTGAAGCTCCTCCCAATTTGTAATTAGTATGTGATTTCAGGGGCCATTTCCCACCCCCAAACTACTGGTAGATGTAACAGTTTGCCTTTCACTGAACCCTCTGCCACCATTCCTTTTCTTTTTTTCTTTTCCTCCAATCAGAAACTAGTCCCAAATGACAGGTGGAAATTTCTTTTGAGGCACTGGAACACACTGTCACAGCCTGGGAGCGGGGAGTGAAATTTCCTCTCCTCCCTACCCTGATGCAATTGCCCATCCCCGCACTGCACTACACTTCAAAGCTGGTCAAGTGAACAGAAGCCCACTTGAACCAGCTTTTCATATGTGTGGCCAAAAGCAGCTCTGCTCTTGGGAGTGAAGGGAGGGGCCATACCCGCTTTCCACTCAGAAGGTCCAAGATCTAGTCCCTGGCAGCTCTAGCCTCAGGTGGTAAGGAGGAGGTGGGATCCTGGAGAGGTTCTGCCAGTCAGTGTGGACAGCACTGGCCTCAAAAAAGCCTAACCTGATGGCTGCTGCTAGGACATTATTAGCATGCCCCCTGATCAGCTGGTGTTGCTTGTGAACCTGTCCTATATCCCTGGGACTCAATCCATGGGCCCTTGGAGGTTCCAAAACATCATGCTTGCCTCCATGAATTGTGCCCAAGAACATATCAACAGCATAATTGAACAGTAATGCCTCCTTTTAAATAAGAGAGCACACACTCCCGCTCCATTGCTCCCTTTCCCGAATCACAGGCCTACATAGCCAGCTAAGTGTTTTTCCCTGGGGAGGGAAAGAGGGAAGAGATACCATTTCTTCCCTTATAGTGAATGAGCACCCCCGAGATAACCCTTTCCCCCTTTCTTCCTGCTTTTCATTGCTAATGAGTCTTTTCTGCAGTCAGTTCTGTAGCTCAAGTGTTGTTCGTCCTGTGTTGCATTAACTGCGGAGGTGGGCAGCGTGGAGAAAGGAATTGTTAGTGGAGAGCTACTTGAAGGCAATTTGTGTAAAACCTACACAAGTAAAGTAGGTGCTGTAACTGCTAACAAAGTCTTTAATCCAGCTGCGGCATTCTGAGAATCTGCTTTGCTCTGGAGTTTCTAGGAGCACAAAAGCAAAGTGGCATCTGCAAGAAGAGCAAGGAACAGGTTCCTTGTGAACAGGTTTTCAAGCTCTGGTCTACTCACCCATCTTCAGGGGCTTCAGGCGAACACTCATCCATCCTTGTGATTGCCCAAATATTTTTAAGCTTATTGATCATGAGAGCTAGAACCTTACCCTCCGAATGACCAAAACCCTGAGACTATCAGCATTTTGAATTCTGTACTGAGTTCCACATTGCCTGTACAGACAGTAAGCGTTGTACACATTATACTTAGGGTGATGGTTTAGGGTGCACTTTGTCTCTTTTTTAATACATGCTCTTTGGACCTCTGTCCAAGATCTCTCTGTTCACAAGGCTTTGTGTCCCTTGCTGTTTAAATATCCCTTTTCAAAATCAGATTTTCCAGTTTCTGCTGCATCCCAGCGTTTTCATTTGCAGCCATTCCTCATCTCTGCTCCCTTGCTTTCCTGAACACACAAAAGCTGTTGCCTTGATTGAATTTTATGGGTAAGAATATGACGTGATTATGGAAAACAGCCATGTTTTAATATGCAGGCTCTAGTAGAGAAGACATTCTTCCTTTAATTCACATCCCCCGCTCCCTGACAAAATGAAAGTTCATTTGAGAAGCTTGCTCACATTTACATCACCCTCACATCTCTGGTCACATTGGTCTTCTCCTGGGAAGCAGGCCTTCTCTTTTGCATTGTAATTAAATTATCCTCATTTGTGGGGATGTTACTCTTATAGCGGGTACTTTTTTTTTTTTTTTAATTTGGCTTAATTATCTCCTGTGGCTGTTTGCCTGTTGGGAGTCCCCACTTTAGTGCTTCTCGAAGGAAGGGAAAGTGGTTTGCTTGTCTAGAGATGATCTGACAGTGAGACAAGGAATATCCAGGGCCTGATCCTTAGGCAAACTAAGTAATATGTGATTTTGCCCACAGATTGCAAGGGGGCACACCTCTTTGGGGGATGCTTTTGATTTGAACCTGTGGT